>JAVQJF010084705.1:0-20546 GCA_036023855.1 Gadopsis marmoratus | reverse complement strand
AGGCTTTGAGAGCCTGGAAATGTTTGGTTTGGATACCTTGAAAGTGCTTAAATTTGACTAGTAAAAAGGCTGTACGAACCCTAAAAATAGTGATACAAGTTTTAGAGCATAGTGAGAATCACCAAAGTTGATAATAAAATATCAGTAGCACCAGTTTGATTTGAGCCTCTCGTGTAATCGGGTTTATAATCGTGCACGCTGGACATCGCCGGGCATAATTTCAAAAACGCACAAACACAAGGGAACCACGAATTCACCGGAGGCTTATTGCACTCTGTCAACATGGCTGCCGCACGCTGTCGCACCTTCCCCACCTTTAACTGTTCCTTTCGTCATGTGTTCCAGCAGATTGGCCTCGGTAGCCTTTGCACCCTGACACAGTTGAACACGCTGAGATTGTGACACTCCCTGTTCCTAGACGAGCACACGTGTTCACGCATTTGCACAGTGATACATCAGAACATCATCTACTACGTTCCTCCCCCAGCCCCTTGCCTGGACTCTTAATCTAACCCGAACCTAATCTCAAATCTTTAACCCAAATGCTAGCTGTGGACTTGACACTCTTTAAGAAGCATTGTTTACTCCGCCTGCCTCTGTTTAGGTAAAAGAACACACACTGTTACAAACTTGAGTAAAAGATTAACCAGTCGCAGCCTCGTAAGGTTTTTCTATGATGGATGTGTCGCTCTATTTTTTTTTCTCTGTCAGTTCATAGCGGTCCTTGTTCTTCTGTTCTTCTGTTTTGGCTGACCGTCAAAGAAAGAGGTACTTCAGTGACTCTCTGCAGCGCCTGGTATGTGTAGTAAAAGTTTTATAAAAGCAATATGCCTCGTGTCACGTCGTGCCTAACAACGGCCCTCAGCTGCTGTTAAACCACTGTAAACCGCGGCCTCCTGGGGTTTGTTGCCTAATCTTCTCTATGACTTGTGGCGTACGTCTGACCCTTTAAAGCTACATGTAGTCAAATGTTTTTGTTTGTACTTTTAGGCAATGAAGCAGGTTTTTTCACAGCACATTCTTTGTCACTTAATATTGGGGTCCTGGTTTGATAATGAAAGTGGCAGTTGAGATTGATTGGTTGTCGCACCATGTTCCTCACAGTTGTTTGCGCGGTTGTCACAGAATTATGGATTCTCCGAGCGCTCTGAGGACTCCTCGTCCGCGTTGTCTCACATATTGAGTTTTTAAGGTTTATTCTTGACCCCGGGAACAGTAGTTGGCAAAACAGTCTCACCGTAATCGGATTTATAAGCGTCTCTACAGTACACCTCAGCAATCATTATTTGCAGCCCTAGATGTGTCAGGGCTTTGGGAAGTGTGGGCTGACGCCAAACTTAGGTGGAGCTGGACGCCTCGCCAGGGCTCAGTGCAATCAGCAGCTGGAAATCAGTGGCAGCCAATTTTCACTGATTCCCTCTGCATTCTTATCGGACGCCTGCTGCCTTTCTGTCTTCCTGTCTTGCCATTGTGGCTTGAAGTGCTGACGGTGCAGCTGCAGTCCCCTCAACTTCAACTTCAGCGTGTGTGTGTGTGTGTTTTGTTTTGCGTGTGTTACACCGGCACGTCCAGACCGTGTGCCGTAATGATGTCGGTCAGCATGAAGAAAGAGCAGCTCAGCAGAAATGACACGCGGCAGTCTTGTCTATTTGTTTGAATGTTTGTTTTTGCCGCACATGCCATTACGTAATACCGGGCCGAAAAATAAACCTAGTAGTGGGATTCCTGTTTAAAAAAATGTTAAAATACGATTATGGATGAGCAGCCCGAGCTGGAGGCTTGTTTAATTGGCAACGGGGCTGAGCATCATTGAAAATGCCTGTTTTGGTGTCCCACGTTTTGGTGCCGTCACCAAAAAGATTCTCCGTATATACACTTTCTTTACTCAAAATAAACACATAATCTGCCAAAACGCAAACAGCTTCATATATAAGCTTTGACTAAATAAAGGTTTTTACAAGACGCAAACGACGCAAATGAAGTCAGGCGACATCTGATCAGCAAATCTACGACCAACAATTCATTGTCTTCATTATTCATCGCTCAGTTAATCATTTGTTCTAAAAATGGCACTAAAATCTCCTGAGATGGCACGTAACAAAACCACAGCTGCAACTATTAGTCGATTATCTTTAGGTTTTTGGACAGTAGGTCGGACAAAACGAGTCATTTCAAGACGCTGAAGGTATTTGACCATGTGTTTGGCCCAACGTTGAGCTTTGTACCTTTTGCCGATTGCATTTTGCTTCAAACATCATAAAAGTGGATTATCTTGCTGAGCAAAATGTGTAAATATCATAAACGTTTGATTGACACAGATCTTATTTTCTGCAATAATTCAAAATCCAATGGAAAAATCCCATCGACTTTTTTTGGAGGGAAACCAGTTGGCGTAGAAAACACGCCATCCCTGCGGCACTCTGTTGTACGTCTGAATAACAGCCTAAAACTTAACGTGGCGCCGCCTCTGCTGCGGCCAGAAGTGGTGAGCGTGTCCACGTGAGCTGCAGAGAAGTAGTTTTGTTTCTAAAATGGCTTACTTGGCAAAATATAACCATTTTAGCCATTAGTTTACTGTCCCTCAAGATCAGATCTGCTTGGTGCTCCAGTTTTAGCTGGAAAAACAGGTTGGTAGAGCTTGACCGCACGACAAGCCTTTGTGTGTGTGTGTGTGTATAGCGTGTATAGCGTGCACATGCATATTATTTGCAGCCATGCGTTTTTGCTTCATCCCCTCACAGCGTGCATGTGTTGCAGTCGGTGGCAGCGGTCAGTGCTGCTGATCTGCGGCCGGCCGGTTGTGTTTTGTGTGCGTGGGTGGTATGCATGAGGCATTCCTTTCCCATACAGACTCCTCGCCCTTTTGTCGCCGGTATTTCGTATCAACAAACAGGCCTGGCTGGCAGGATGGTGATGGAAGAGCCAGAGGGCAGAGAAACAGGCTGCAAGGTCGCCCGGCCTGCTGGGAGCATCTGAACGGTGATAGACTGATGATTCAGTTCCGTTAATGAAGAAATGAAAATGAGAAAAAGAAACCCAGTGGAGCGGGCTCGACACACAAACGAGAATGTGTGAAACTAAATCCCACTTCTTCACTCAGGGAACTGAATCCCTGAAATGCTGAGGGTCATGCGGTGGAAAGGTGTTGCTCATTTGCTCGTTAGTGTTGTGAAATGTTCAGCCACAGAAGGAGAAGTTGCAGCGTGTAGCTCAGCAGGGTTTGGCGTTTGTGACCAAGTTCGGCGTGTTCCTCGGTTCCCGTTTCGGCAGATTGTTCTTCTCTCTCTGCTCTGAAGTTGTTTGTTGCACCTTAGTTTTGGAGAAAATCGATCACCGTCTGTTAATCTCAGGGTTTGTAGTTCAATTCCCGCCGCCTCCTGTCCACATGTCCCAGCGTGTTCTCAAGTAATACACTGAACCGCAGTTGCTCGCGATGGTTAAGGTCGGCTCCTCGCATGGTAGCTCGCTCGTGAATGAAAGGCACACTGTAAATGCAGGCCAAAACATTGTGTCCTTATTTTGACTTTCAAATTCAACCCAAGTGAAATTCCAAGCCATGTGCTGGAAAACGCACACATTTGACAAACGCTAAGTTGAGAGGAAGCTAATGAACTAAAGCAGATGGAATATGAAAAAGTGAGTCCTAACAAGTGACTTCAGACGTGACCAGTCCAAACATTTCACAACGTCGAGGCTCACCGGCGGCGATCGCTGCCACCGCAGCTCGCAGCCCGTTGAAAGGATGAGCAGTGGAGGGATGGATTGTTACAAAAAAAACCCACCCTCCTGTCGTGTCAGATTCCCAGTTTGATAAGTGACAGATGTTTGCATTTGAGCGTGAGCCTGAAAACCAGCAGCTACAGACACACAGGAGCCTGGGTGACTTTGTGGGTTTTTGTAATTGTGGACTCAGCTGACACAGGTCAGACATCGAACACACGGAGCAGCCTGTACTTGGCTGAACTTCCTTGTACGCCGTGTGTGCGTGTGTGTGCGTGTGTGTGCGTGTGTGTGTGCGTGTGTGTGCGTGTGTGTGTGTGTGTGTGTGTGTGTGTGTGTGTGTGTGCGCTCTGCAGGAGTCAATAGACACTCAAGTGACTCTCCAGTAACTGGGGGTAAGTATGTCCCCTGGGGTCCTACTTCCTCTGAAATATTGACTCAGCACCACAGGGAGAGGTCTCTCGCTCTCTCTCTCTCTCCCTCTCTCTCTCTCTCACACACACACACACACACACACACACACACAGAGTGCTTTTTCCATTACATGATGCCTCTATTTTCGTTGCCACAGTGATCTCGTGTGGAATGAACAAACGATCAGCTAATGAATGTACTCTGATGCTTTCTTACCGTGGGACACTGTTGACTAATGCTTTCCATACTCGCATCCTCACAACGCTCCCGAAAAACCAGCAGTGTTACCACGTTTGCTCTACGCGGATCTTGACTGCTGCTTCTGTCTGTACAGTGCATCTGTACCCGCAGGGTGTTGCACTCATCACATCAAGTACCTATTTTATTCATGCAGTCTTCAAGTCATTAATTTAGTGATAATACCAAACGTTTGCTGCTGACAGGTTGGTTTCCTTTGCTTCCTTTTCTTATAAATGTAACGTCCTTTTTTTTGACTTTGTCAGACAAGATTAGCTGCTTGATTGAAATCATTAGCTTGTGCAGGGAACTTGTGAAATGCACTTATTTTATAGGCTAAACGATGATTGAATTTTTCCCAAAAAAAAAAAGATCCTGGATGAGTGAACTTAGAAGGGAAATAACCCATTAGTCCTCATTCCAGGATGAGAACTGCTCAGTTTGTAACTTGTTACTTCACCAACGATGAATGTCCAGCCTCGCTGCTTCCCCTCGAGCGTCCAGACTAAACATACAGTTTATTCACCCCCGGCCACCCCGACATCGCATGGCGTGACATCACAAACTCCCACAGTAGTGGCCAGACCTTGAGGGGAATGGATTCCTCAAAGTCCCGCTGCTCTATTCGTGTAGTGCAGTCTTTCTTAATCTTTTTTTCTTAAAAAATGGGTAACGGACCCGTTTTTATTGGGTCGCCAAAATGCATAACAATGCTAAGATGGTGTGTGGGGTGGTTTCTAGTGATAATATCCTCTCAGCCAAGGCATTCATCTTTTGTTGTGTTCTCTATAAAAATGTAGATGTTGTGGCAACTGATGTATTTTTGTAGGTTTGGGTCCCGGGCAGAAACCAAATGTCCCTTTTGGGCCTCGAACTGAAAAAAGTTTGGGCGCCGAGCAAGGTCGAAAGCTGAGAATGCGTGGCGTGTGTTTGTGTGCCCCGTGCCAGCAGCGCCCTCTTTGAAAGGACATGCAGGCAGACATCAAGGACGCAGACACACAAAGACAAAACACTTATAGCCTTTGGTCTTCTTTTAATTGCTGGTCATATGAGCTCTCTGTAAATCCCATTGATCCTGCTGCTCTCTTTTTTGGAAACGGACACGGCCGATGGACCTTTCTGATCTCTCGCTTCTTCCCGCTTGTTCTATCCTTTCATCAGGACTTGATAGCTTGTGGTTTTGGGGAGAACGAGCGCAACAAGTGTCTGTGTGGTCCAGCAGATGCTTTCTCAGATGCCGTTTTAACTGACAGTGAACACTGCTCCGCCTCCTATATTTAGGAAGCAAATGGTCTCACTTGCCCCCGGACGGCCTGCTGTTCCAATCCAATCTCTTTAACGGTGTGCGTGACGGTAGTTGAAACCAGTTGCTTGCATGTGTATCTTCATACGTGGGCTGTGTGTTTGTCTGGGTGGAGGGGAGGAAATGACCCACACGGGGACAAAACCCCCAGGTGTCCTCTTGAGTGCTTCTCTCTGGCAGCGTCATTAATAATTCAGAGCCTCGCCGGGCAAGAACCTGTACACGTTAACAGCCCATGTGTGGTGCGAGCAGATGGAGTGGGCAGATGGGGTTAATGTTAGAACATAGCTGCTGTCGGAGAGGAATCCATCCTGATACGCTTGTTTGCCACGATGGAGGGGCTCAGCCAGTGTTGAATGTGGCTGAATTCATGAGTCACGTGACGCGCGGCTTTAACCAAGAGCTGTGATGTGACCGTTCAACGGTATTTGTACAAATTTACCACAATAAATAGACATCAATGAGTTCCTAACAGCCACAGCTCTGCAGTACGTGATCTGCCGAAAGATGACGCTTTAAGCATGAGCATCGAGACTCGTCGTGGTGGACGTTGTTTTATTTTGAAGGAAGCTGTAGAATAATGCTGAGACATTGTTGACAGCTGACAGCATATTTTGTCCTATTGCCCTAGCTGTACTGCATTTCTTCTTCTTTTTCTTCTTCTTCTTCATGCATTGCTTACTTTTGTGGCTCATTACTTCCACCAACTGATGCTACAGTTGTCCAACTACTATTTTGCTTCTCTGGTTATTAATACAAATGGTCCTCTTCCTGCGACTCCACTTCTTGTGTACTTGATTAGAAGGCCCTGAGGAATGGATGGATTGATCAGCTGAACTTCCCACTAATGATCCTTTTATTTCCACTCAGGAAAATCCCACCTGGCCATCGTCCAGAAGGTGAACAACGAGGGGGAGGGGGACCCTTTCTACGAGGTGTTGGGGTTGGTCACACTCGAAGACGTGATCGAGGAGATAATTAAATCAGAGATTCTGGATGAATCGGACCTTTACAGTGAGTTCGGATTTGTTTTTGTTTACCACTAAGCTTGTCTTTACTGCCAGTGCAGATGAGGATATTTTTATCTCGGTTTTAGTTATTTTATTACTTTCTTATCCATATCTAAATGGTTGTTCTATCGTTCATATGCCTTTAGATGTTTATAAGATGAAGCAATTGTGGCTCCTGTTGTCGCTTTACAGAACAGCTAGGATGATTTTTACACTCTGATCCTGTGAGTGTACATTTAAATGAATAAATATCTTTTCTGTGTGTGTGTGTGTGTGTGTGTGTGTGTGTGTGTGTGTGTGTCTTCTCAGCTGATAACCGCCACAGGAAAAAGGTGGCGCCCAATAAGAATAAGAGAGACTTCTCCGCCTTCAAACACGAGAGCGAGTCCAAAGTGAAGGTCTCTCCTCAGCTGCTGCTGGCTGCCCATCGCTTCCTGGCTACAGGTGGGGGGACGGACCAACGCGAGCACGCACACACGGCCAAACACAGCCGCTCATCACCACAGTGCTACAGCACAGCCGGCAGATCGTTTGTAACCTGTAAAGCAGCCGTGCATATGTCTCTGATATGTAGCCAACGTGATTATGTTCAGGAGGGACAGGAAAGGGCAGGCCCATACATGCAGGGTGGAGGTTTCAGTGTGCTTATTTACTCGGGGGAGATGTAGTTAAGATCCGAGCAGTATGCCTGCCCGTGCTTACCGCCCCAAGAGAGACTCTGGACTCTGGCCAGCTGGGTGTGATGTCTCGGCGCTGCGAACAAATCACTTGGGAACGCGTGGCAACGTGTCGGGGTTGGCGGCCGGCAGCCGATGTGCTCTGCCAGGAGCCGTTAGCAAGTAGCATCTGCTAGCATGACGTAGCACTTCCTCGGGCTGCAGGAGCGCGGCCACAGTTTGCCTCTGTACGCACAACGTCAGCGTCTGCTGAACTTTGATTCTGTTTTCTTTCTCAGGGTGTTGGTTTCATTTTTCTTTCTCGATTAATTGTACAGGATTTGTAATTGGTGTTTTCTTCTTCTGGAGGTTCCGTTTTCTGGCCAGGAAGTTGACTGTTTTCCTTTTTATTGTTCTTGGTCAGCACCCAGCTCTTTTTAGATTGTGTCTGATCTCCGTTGCCATAGATATCTGACAGGTGATATCTGGACTGTCACTGATCTCTGACTGATGTTTTTCAGAAGGTCGGGGGATATCGGGGAGTTTTGCAAGTGTATTATGACACCGTAACACAATGCTTCAGCACGTACACTTATGGAATTATGTGTTTTGCAGCAACAGCTCCGCCAGTCTGTAGATGCTTTTATTTTATTTGTTTTGGAGTGAGCTGGGAAAACCCCATTAACAAATCAGGATGCTATAAAATGTATTACTAGTGCTCTGACTAGATGATCATTGATTACATCACTGTAAATGTGTTAGCCAGAAGGCAAATCATCACCAAGATTGCTAGTGGCATTGATGCTGAATTTTTAAATAATATAATAATTGTTTTGTGCTGTAAGTAATGATCATTTTAATTCTGGCTTAATCTGCCCATTTTTATTTCTTTCTTTGCATATGAGCTGGTCTTCCTGTGAATGCACACGGAAGCTCTAATTAATACTTATTCATCTCATTTATTTCACGTAAAACACCAGATGCTTAATGTACTTTTTAATTCCACTTTATCAGTTGTTATCCCTTTAGTTCGTCAAAGCAAAGTTTCTGGCTCTAAATACGTTACGCTCCCTTGTTAAGTATTGGATCATCTGTCACAGTCGCAACCTTTAGCATGTTGCACTACAGACAAAAACACGAGTGACTAATTGAACAGGCACCTGGTTCAGTGATGTCAGCGTTTTGGTTTACAGTAAGAAAGAACCTGCTACTCGGATCTGTCGTGGAGAAATTCACGTCGGTGCATCGTTTTCATCGATGCATCCAGGAATGTGTTACGGTCCTCTTTTGTAAATCAATGCCCTAAAAGTCCAACTCTCTGTCTACGTCCCTCTCTTCCTACAGAAGTGAGCCTGTTCAGTCAGGCTCAGATCTCAGACAAGGTGCTGCTGCGGATCCTGCGCCATCCTGATGTCATCCAGGAGATCAAGTTCAACGAAAGTGACAAGCGCTCGCCCCACCACTACGTCTACCAGAGGGGCAAGCCCGTCGACTACTTCGTTCTCATCCTGCAGGTACACGGTGATTTTTGGGAAGAGGGGGTGTGGCGCAACTCGGCTATGCGACTGCTTGTCGCTTCGGTGTGGGCGAAAAAGGCAGGTCTGAAAGCGGAAGCAGGAGTCGCTCGCTCTTCTGTCTGATCTTCAAAAAGCGGATCGAAAGGAGATCAGGCTCTTTTTTTAAATCTTTTCTCTTCACATACTTCCAAACAGACGCCCACGCCGTCGTGTTTACACCAGTACAAGGTGCAGAGTAGGAGGATATCTAGTTTTATTTCAACTCTCACGTAGCCCCACATCGTTCTTTTGCATCTTTGTTTTGTGGTTTTGTCTCGATTGTGCAAATGTGAACTTTCTTGTATGCTGAATGCACCTCGCTAAAGCTACAAAGTTTTACTCTTGACCTTGGAAATAGCAGCTGACAAAGCAATCTGAACAGAGTGATGGTCCGTTTAGTAGCTGTTCTGGTGCATCGCATGGTCTTCATCAGCAGATGGCGTTTGACCAGTTGTCATGGAAATCTAGATGTTGTCGATGTCACTTGAAGGACTTCTCGTCCGTGTTGGTCCAGACAGAAATATCTCAACAGTTACTGGATGGATTGCCTTGAAATTATTTCCAGACATTCCTGGTTCCCAGAGGATCTAGTGATACCCTGGGTTTTTCTCCAGCGCCACCGCAAAGTTGACATTTGTGGTTTTGAGTGAAATGTTATCTCAGCTATCTGATTCGATTACCATGAAATTTAGTGCAGACATTCATGTTCCCTCGAGGATGAATTGTAGTATTTTTTTGTGATCCCTTTTACCTTTTCCCCCAGTGCCATCATCACTTTGGTTTATGAATGCCTCAGTTATTCATCAGTCTCAGCTCTACTGTGTGTTTAGCTAATGCTAGCATGCTAACACAACCTGCTAAACATCAGCATCGCAGTGTCTTTAAGGACTATTTTGGTTTAACAGTTGAGTTTGGCATTATACGGTTTTTGTTTATTGTCTTTCAATAAAATAAGGGATTTGATCTGGACACAGTCTTGCAGCGAGCCAGTCCACAAAAAGAGTAGAAGTTGGTGAAACGGAAAGAGCAGTGGTGACAAAACACAGTTACAAAAGAAACATAGCAGCAGATTGTCAGGCGTGTGGACATACGTACATACAATGATGTAATCTTGCAAAATTAGATTTTGAAAATCAAGTTTTAGTAATAACATGAGCTGAAGTCCCTTTCTCTGCCTGACATCAGAATGCCTTTTAAAGACCAGTATAGCATCCCTCTAAATGTCACACTCCCGCTGCTTCAGCCTGGATAAAAGCTGTGCAGCTTGGATTGTGAGACTCACCTTCAACACACACCCTTCCCGTTTCTTTCTTTGAGCCTTGCCTCCTCCTCTCCCTCTCCCGGCCTGTCAAGTAGTCCCCCCCCTCACCGAGTGCATCTAGAGCTTAGTGGCATCGAGCGGTCTGCCTTAAACTCCAAGCTACAGCCTGTGACAGATGGCGGCAGGCGTTGAGACACAGCGCCGACCCAACAGGGGTCCCGGATCTGTTGATAAAGCAAAGTGAGCTTGCCAAGGCTTGTGCTCGAGTGTTTAAAGCGTTCAAAATTAAGCTGAGTCACTGAAACAAAAACAAAATGATCTTCCCAGTCTACTGTTAACTGGCAGTAGTTGTTAAGTTCCTAAGTGGAAATAGTTAAACGTGGGTTCAAAGTTTTGGAAACGTTATATCCTCCTTTTAATCAGTGTTGGAATTACGACGGAGCCTGGCCCGGAGTGCCACTGACGGCAAAAACAACTTCAACTTCTTATAATCGCCTTTACGAACTAATTCAAATCAAACTAAACTCCAGTGTCCTGCCACCTGCGGCTTGTAACGTACGTGGCTCTGAACCTGGTCAGTGCGGCTGACGTCGTCTTTCGTCAGGATTGGTTTGGACACGTGCAGCGTGTTTTCCTGTGCATCGGGAACCGTGGGCTGCTTTGGTGTGGTGTTGTTTTGTGCGCCTATGTGCAAATTATTTGTCAGTGATTTGCAAGTCCAGCAGCGTTTGCTACAGAAACGCTGAACAGCCATCTCCCGCCCACTCATTCCCGCCGCCACCTCCTGTGATCACGAGCAACACGTGAAATCCTCACTCCTCTTTCTGACCTCATACCTCTGGGCGGCCACAAAACCAACATTTCTCAATAGACTCGAAACACCCTCCGCTAACAACTATTCCCTGGTAGGACAGTTTAGTTGTAAGTTGAAGAAAAAGGCCCAAATGTCTCACTGAGTGATGAGTTCTGCTATTTGTCTTTACAATATTTGGTTCAAGGCAGCAATAGTCTCTCCCTCTAATGTTTTCCTCTGAGCTCTCTGTGCCAGAGCACAGCCACATATTACAGCAGTTATATAAGATAGTATAGTACACATAGTATAATTCATTTATAATTGAATTCACCATGCAGTGGTTTGACAACATTTTGGATCACCAAGATACAGAGTACAGCTCAGATCAGTTACACAAAAGAAATCACACAGCAGGAATTCAGTTTTCATTACTGTGTAGTCTTACAGAGAGACATTAAGACCAGGCCATGAAGAAAACAGTTTGGAAGTCACAACTGAGCCAAAGTCAATCAACGCTACAAGGAGATTAGCCGACTACTTTTAAGGATTCCAAGAGCCAGATTTGGTGTTTGGAGTGCCAGGAGGTTAAAGGCAATACTCCACCCAGAAATCTTCCAAAAACACTCACCACCTCTAGACTTCAGTGGTGGCTTTAAAACCTTTCTGTTCTTCGTGGAGCTACAAGACACACTTCTGTGCCACTGAAGGGACAATTATCATCATATCTGTCTCACCAAATATTAACTAACTCTAACGTCTCTTAAAGATTACCATCCATTAAGTGAGTGATTAACAATGAAGACGCAGAAAAACGCATAGAGAAAGTTACACAAAGAAAGAAGCAGTCATGCTGTGGGTGTGGCTTACGTTGTTGTGCAAATCAGAATTTGAATTTGTACTTGGCTCAAATTGCTGCTGTTGTTTTGACTTTATTGGCGCTTTGGAACAGCAAGTATCTGTGGCGTCATTTAAATCATTTCACTATGACAGGATGTGAGTAAAGAGGAATTAAACCACAGTCACAACTTAACATGCGATGATATTATAAAACAGGCAGCAGAAATTTCCCTTTAATAAAGTGAAACGGTGAAAATGTTACCACCAACATGTTGCGGTTCACGCACCTGATTTTGAAACCGTTCGGAGCATTTCAATCAAAAATTAATTGGTTGAGAACCCGAAAGCTGGAACCAAATAATATCAGTGTGAATGTGACGACGTTTTATTCTACAGGCTGGAAAGAGGATGGAGGAGGTAACAATGGCCTGTGGTCTCCTGTGGTAACAGTCTTTTATGTCTTCTAATCATTAACAGTTGGTCCGTGCTGGGGTTTTCTTTGGGGGGGGGATAAAAACAAATATCTGTAATAACAGAACAAAAGCTTGCAGGTCCATCCGCCATCTTGCAACTGCTGTTTACCTCTGTTGCGCATCGTGCAACGTTCCGTTGGTGACGAATCCTAGATCTCGTAACTGTCAATGATTAAAGCTTCAACGGTGATGCGGCCGGAGAGTGCACAAAACAGTCATTTTCCTCCTCCCTTTCACGACACTTTTAGCTCTCCGCTGTTCCCAAGCAGTTCTGTGCTCTGTGTCTGAATGACCAAACGACTGAACACCATCACTTTGACCGTCAGATGAAGCCGGCGGTGCATTCCATGTCTGAAAAGGGTTTTAGTAAAGGCAGCAGGGGGATGAAAAGGGGAGAGGAGAAACGGACTTGTGACCTTTGACGGACAGACGGAGATGGGAGGAGAGCTGTGTTGCTAATTGATCCCCCCGTTATACGAGATGTTAGTGGCGGAGGGAGGACAACATTCTCGCCTACTGTCAGTCAGCTGTCAACACACTTGTCCCAAACCCCCCCCCCCCCTTCAACCTGAGAATCTCTACCTCCGACTGCTTGCTTGCACGCTAAAAACGCTGTATCCACTCTGTGTACATGTGCACGTGCGCTCAAATCCTACAGGGTGGGAAAATTGCGCTTCGTTGTCTCAATCTCGCCCTTTCACACACATTTATTTCCCACACGTCGGTTATATCAATGTCCCCAAAACAGCCATTAGTAGTCCAGTAATCCTGGGGATCATTTCGACTTTCTCCCCGCTGCTCGTCTCGCTGAGATTTTCCCCGTGGGAGGCCGGATGGCGAGGATGTTGGGTAGAAGACCCCACATGTGGAATAATCCGCCGAGACTTAGTTCTGAGAGCGTGGCATTTAGTGTCAGCATGCCAGGGAGGGAATTTTCCACAGGAGAGAACCGCTGGAGCCAGTGGTTGCGAGTAATACTGGATAGTCGGTGTGGCTCTGCAGAAAACCCTCTGGGTATCTTGGCGGGTTTTAATAGTAGCAGATGGAGCGAGGTGTCTCTCTTCTGGCGTGTGCCGTCGTTACCCAAAAGGCTGTTTATTTTGCTTTGCTTTTTGTTTCTATGTCAGATAATATCTAATTCAGGTACAACAAGGTATTAGACAACTCTTAATGGCACGACATCCAGGTGGCTCCAGGTATAATAACCACTTTACAGATTTTTTTTACCTCGCCTGGATTTCTGTATAGATTCGCACTTAGACACTTTCATTAGACCCTTTTGCTGATAAACATTTTATTCCAGTAATTACAGATACACAGCAGACTACTCGGTGAATCATGATCTCTAGTTTCTCTGTGGAGTCGTGGACTGGCCTGCGTGTAGACAACTTGGGGAAGACTGGGAGTTTGTGTGCTGCTAATATTTGTCCTGTAAACAAAATTATGCTCTCACATTCCAGGAGTGTTTATTTGGAAACACTGCGGGAGAAACGGGGAGGGAGAGAAAGATGCAGAGACGTCGTTTTAATTTGATGCTAGTTATTTTGGGCCTGTGACAACAGCTTATTGCCTCAAACAATCTATTTAACAGCGTGCTGTTAGTGTTGGTGTGGAGGGAGTACTGGCAATGTTTTGCATGTTTGAGAACCGATAAAAGAATCACTCCCTCCATAGAAACTAAGCCTCGTGTTGGCTCCTGATGTGCAATTATATTCGATCTTAATTTTTATTTTTAGCATATCCAACTTCGGAGAGAAAACTGGGAGGACGCATATCTCGCATCCAGACTGTCCAATATATATTACATGTTCCTGATGTAGGATTACTATCAGATAAAAGTCGCCTGTGTGATGGCACCGAGGCAAAGAGTCAAGTTTGAGGTTTGCCCAAATGGAGAAACGCTTCTTAGCATTGTGTCATGAGTGTGTTGATCTTTTTAAAGGCAGCTGCACTTGGAAAGAAAGAAGGAACACCACAAAAGAGGAATGTACTGTAGGAGCTTTGAGGAAGAAAAGGATTGAGCCTTGCACAGGTAAAGAGGAGAAGCTTTTCTCCATTTGGGCTAATGTTCTCCATGAAGAACAGGAAGGTTTTAAAGCCACCACTGAAGTCTAGAGGTGGTGAGGGTGAGTCCTCGCTGTTACGTGATCGCCTCTAATTTGTCTTTGCTTAGCTTTGTTGGAGAACTTGAAGACTTCAAATTTGAAAGTGAATCAAATCTGGGGGCGTGGAGTTGGAGAGGGTGAGCCTAGCGGACCTCTGTAGCCCGCTCCTCATCTCTGCTCGAGGCTACATTAGCCGCCACTAGCATAAAACCCCCAAATCTACAGCCCAAACCCCCCCCAGGAAGTGCGCTGGGCTTCGAAGCCAAGTTGACACAATAGCCAAGCCATGTAATTACAACTTCCTGCTCCGTCATGTGATGCACACGGGCCCCAAAAATACTTTTTCCCATAGACTTACATTGTGTAAGAGATGCATGTAAATCGGTGGATACATTTTGATTTTTTTTGGGGGTACAACAACTTGCTAGTACGAACTAGCCGAATCCAGAGTAACTGAGTCGCTGTTGTTCACGTGAATGAGCCCGAGGCCGCGTGGTCTGGGAGGCGGGGCGAAAGGAAGCGATGGTGCACCTGCTCTGTGGGCAGCGCATCACGCAGAACGTCTTTGGCTTCATGTGCCACCGAGCAACTTTCATAGGAATGAAGACGCTGTATCCAGTTCTCTTTATACATCCACGCTCCAACCGAACTGTCAGCGGTCAAATGCAATTTGACTGGTTTTGTCACGGGGGGAAAAAAAACCCACGATGTCGCGAGTGCTACCAGGAGAGGTCGCGCCGTGTGCTGGTAAATGCTGTTAAAAAGGAAAAGAGGTTTGCGGCGGCACTCAAAAATCAAACCTGGTGGAAGACTGAAGTGTCTGCTGTGTGTGTGTTTACATGTTTGCATTTTTAGTGTTGCGTGTGTCTCATGTGTGGGGGTCTAGTAGACTCATGAGAACGAAAACCCTCCGATGTGGATAATTCACCGTCCTTGTTCCGCTCCTTTTATAGTGTGTGTGTGTGTGTGTGTGTGTGTGTGTGTGTGTGTGTGTGTGTGTGTGTGTGTGTGTGTTCCTGGTAGTGACCTTCGTTGCCAGCAGACAGGCTGTTTGTTTATGACCCGGGTGATTCATGCATTTATAAAGATGCTTTGTGTATTCTTACAGTCAGTCTACACAGGCAGTCAGAGTTTGGTTGCTGTTGTGTTTACAGGGTAGTAAATTAATGTATGAATGTGTCCTGATGCAAATGTTAAATGAGCTGTGTTATTTTTGTTATAAAAAGGAAAGACTTTGGGGATAGAAAGAGGATAGTATTTTCTTTTTTTACTGCTGAGTCTTCTAATCCTTCATCATAGCTTTATTATTTTAACATTTTTTTGGGACTATTTTGTGGCATTTTTCCTGGTTGACCGTCTACACTCTGACCTTTTATTTACTATCATTTATCAATGAATTTGCCATCAACTATCAGTGGTAAAATGATGTCTTCAGACTGTTTATTTTGTGTGACAAAACCCTTCCCAAAGGGTTAAAAAAAAAAAATCAATTATAGACATGATCACCGATTAATGTTCTGTATGTGGCCATTTAATTGCTGTTGCTGGAGTCTCGTTACAGGATAATTAGGTCAGAACATATTTGCGGGCAACTCTTCCTGTTGTGGGCAAGAGCTGGAAAAATGTCAGTCCTGCGAGAATAAGAATTATTCCTGGACTTAAAAGTAGGCAGATATCCTGTGTGTGTGTGTGAGACCGACCTCGCACCATCTTCACTGAAGAGTCAGTCAGTCTGATGTATGTTGACGCTGACTCACACCGTTACATCGCGCTGTTAAAGATCTGTGTGTGTGTTTGTTTGAGTCGCAGCGTAAATGAATCGGTGACTTTGCACAAACTGTTGGAGGGAACTGTTCAGTTTGACATCAGCCATTAACTGAAGGTTCATTTTCTGACAAACACACCGTCACAAACCACTAAACACTGAGGCTGGGAGCACACACACGCACACACGCGCACACACACGCACACACACACACACACACACACACACACACACACACACACACACACACACACACACACACACACTGACAGGAGGTGTGTGTGTGGTTTCACTCAGGGCTCCCTACTGGTTATTATAAGTTATTAACAAAGCTGTGACGGTGATTTCTCAGACGTCTGCTTTGGCGAAGGCTCGCAGTATTGGGATGAAACTTGGTGGCCACAGGGGGGACAACTAAATGGAGTCTTTGGTGGCCACAAAGTAAACTTTTCTGGGCCGTGGTTAATGTCGAACCCTGACATACTTGTTCAGTGTCTTAGATCTTCAAATATGTGACACACTGAAGTCTTGACCTTTGGTCACGTAGACGTCTAAGTGGTTTAGTAGCTTCCTTAATTCAAGCTTGACGCAGGTCTAATTGCAGATGTTGCAGACTGAGACTGCAGTGAAGCAAAACCCTCCTGCACACACCACAGTTATTTAAAAGCCTGTGACCAGGGTTGGTTCTCTGTTATACAGTATCAGTGGTGGACCACAATGAGAAACCCAAGACCTCATTCTTTATTAAATGTTGGTGCAGTGTTGGCATGCTGTACTGCCAGTGCAGATCTGGGGAAACTGGTCTGACCACATCACCGGCAGGCTTTACACCGCCCACCCCCGAAAATCACCCGGAGTCGGCCTTCTGCATGCTTGTGAGGCATCAGTTGGTTTTTGTGTGTGTGTGCGCACGTGCAGGCTAAGTGTTTGACCCCAGCCGATGCTCACGCACGCAGCGTGGACCATATGTTGAAAGGTGATTAGCATCTTTTTAAATTTGCTGATACTTGCAGTGGCAGAAAGCCGACAGAGCCAAGGAGGTATATCTGTTGCATAAAGTGTCAGATGAAGAGGTCACGCTGCTGCAAACCTTGAAAACTTGGGGTGGGTGGACTTTGGAGAACGTAAGTAGGCCAAATTACTGGACGGAGAAAGTTTACATCGCATCCTGGTTGTTGATTCTTCTGGTTTTGTTTCTGTCTGCCTTTCCAATAAAGCAGAAAAACCAGAAGAGGCTGGCAGTCGGCTCCTCTTTTAGCAGCAAGTTTTCCTTGAGCAAGGCATTTGACCTCTGATTACTCAGCGGGCCAAAGGTAGAAGCCTGTGGTTGTTCTGAGCAGATGCGAAAGCGTGTGACTGGATGAAATTGGACCAGTGCGTTTCGGCAAAGGCATTCGTGCTCGGTGAATTTACCTTTTTAAAATAGAGATAAAAGATAAAGTGTCTCCACGCGCTGGGAGCGGAGCGTTGACAGATGGAAGGATTTTGTCCTCATTATGGAGACATGTTTTCCCTTTCTGCACAAAAGTCAGCCAGAGATTCCAAACTATTTTTGAACATCAAAGCGTGTTCATGAAACGCAAAGGAAACCAGAAAGCGGAGCCCTGAAGGAGCGCGGAGATTACGGAACATGCTCACGTTAGAGTGTGTGGGCTTGGCACCGCGCCTAAAGGTAGGACAATGCACATTCTTTACCTGGACGCACACGACTGGAAAGTCCACACGCCAACCTCCAAATCGTGTCTCATTTGTGCACGGCCATTTTACCCCTTAATGACGTTTTGAGTGTTATTTTTAATTAATTCACGACATCTTACGCTCTTTCACGCCGCTTTAGACACCGATCAGCCGTAACATCCAGACAGCACGGGCACCCGGAGCGTCTCCACGTGCAGCAAATGGCGATGCTCCGTGTGTTCCGACGCCTTTCTATCAGAACCAGCGTTCACAACAGGTTGGACAAAAAAGGCTGTTTGAAGACATCACTTGTGTTCAACATTGTTTCATGATTTTAGGACATTTTATAGGCCGTATATAACCTGTTTATTGATAAATTGAAAATATAATAGATATATAATAGACGGATTAATGAACAATATGGCTGACATCAAACAGAACTGATTGTTCCAAGAAAACGTGCGCTATAAATGTCTGCGGAGTGTCAGAGTTTAGCTCTGGTCAGCGTTGACATCGGTTGCGAAGCGCTCGCTGTCGAGCTGCAGCGAGATGCTGCGAGCTTAATTCGGCACGGCGTTTGTGATGGGCGCAGCCTACTTGATGACTTCAGTGACAGATACACTCGTGCCGCCGCATCCTGTAATATCCAAGGCAGGTTTCTAAATTGACGCGTGCCCTGAAATGGCACAAGATGGATGGTTGTACGACATCGTAAATGGTCGCTCTCTGTCGTACCAGCTTATTCCACCACGTCATCCAAAGGCACGTACACAGGTCTAAATAACGGCGGCCTCATTTGATTGATTTATGTAAAATATCATGTTGTCTTGTTGTTGTTGAGTGTAAGGGCCTTGTTTGTTAGTGATCTGCGAGTGTGGAATTATAAACCCTCCATCACCTGGTTTCACGTGCATTCGAGTAAAACAAATACAACCTGTAGAATACAGAATACATCTGTATTCTGTTTCTGCTTGTTACAACGTGCTATATCTGACAGTTGTAAATCATGATGTCACGCCCCATTTGTATAGCATCAAATAGTTAGACTGAGTGAAATATTAACCTACGATGGGATAGATTCTATGGCGTCGCTGGTGCACCAAATGCAAGTATTCCAGATGTTTTGTGCATCAGTTGAAGTCCACACCCCTACAGCCTGCCTTGACATATTTGATATCGCTGGAAACCTTAAAATCCTGACTATATCAGGTATAAGACTTCGAAGTGCAACGTGACCTTGTAAAAACGGACCACCCGCGGCGGAGTTTAAACTGCGCAGAGGAATAGCAGATGTTAAAATGACTCACAAATGGATGCATTGAGCTCCCTGCGCTGTCTTGTTTGTCCTGTCTTCTTTGTCTCCCTTTTATTTTACCACCTGTTCTGCTTTCATCGGGGGGATGGAGGGAAGGCAGGATGACAGTGTGGATTAACTGCGCTGTGTTGATGCTGCGGTTCACACATTCCTGCGGGCCGATCCAGGCCAACTCGCTGTACCAACACAGAGGCCTCCTTAACCCCCTTCTGTGCTCTCCTTCTGTCCTCCAACCCCCCCCCCCCCCCGTCTCCCTCTCAGACTCTTAATTTCTCCATCCCTCATCTGTGCAACCTTGATTTTTAGTTTTTACAAAGAACCTCCTCTCCTTATTTGCATCACATCGTCGCCCTGCAGCCACATCTGACGTCCTGGCGTCTAATCAAAGCCAACATGTAAAGCAAACGTTTCCTCCCACAAAGCAGAGCCTCTCCAGAGGACGATCACTTGATAATTACTGTAGGGCAACTTGTTTTGACCTGTGATTGTACCGCCCGCTAGAGGCCAAACTGTGTAATTTCATAAAAACTGAAAGTCAGGGTTACAAGGCAGTATCAGTCTTTCTGTAAGAATTAGTAATCATCCAGCCCGGTGTTGTCCTGGTCTGGCTAGAGCTACAATGATTAGTTGACAGAAAATGGATCCGCAGCTATTTTGATAATCATTTCAGTAATTTTTATGCGAACTTACCAGATTTCCGGATTGTCAAATGTCAGGCTTTGATGCCTTTCTTTGTCATAAATGATAGTAAACTGCATCAGTCTTTGGGTTTTGAAGACATCACCTTGGACTCTGGGGAAGTTGTAATAGGCAGTTTTCATATTTTCTGACATTTAATAAATATGAATTCATCAGTTACTGTGTGTTCTCTTTCATCCTGCTCTCACCTAACCCCCCCCCCCCCTTATATTTTCTTTTTTCTCTCTCTATACCCAACCGGTTGAGGCAGATGACGCCCACCAAGAGCCTGGTTCTGCCTGAGGTTTCTGCCTGTTAAAAGTCAGTCGGGAAAGGCCTCATTTTTTAAGTTACGTTACAGTCCGTTCACACACAGGCAATATAACGTAATTATATTATACGAACAGATGAGGACAGTTTCAGATTAGTCGTCTGAGCTGAAGTGAAATGAGAAATAAAGCAAATGTAGAGTTAATGCAATGTGAATTCAGCCTAATCAATACAGTAAAAATATTAAACATTTGTATGACATGTGATCTTACAGTCTAACAGATAAAAGTTGGAGTAACAAAAATGCAACTTACTCATTTTCCCCAAAAACAAACATGTGAGACAGAGAGCAAACAGTGGAGACGTCATCGTGTTCAGACTGCTGTGTTGAATGAAAGAATATCGATGGTTTCTCCACTCTTCAGAGACAAGGATGCGTTTGATTGGCCGACCCTGAAGTGACACGGTACGTCCTG
>JAVQJF010084696.1:0-21371 GCA_036023855.1 Gadopsis marmoratus | reverse complement strand
TTTCGTTCCGATTTGAATGACCCCCACCCCCCACCCCCCACCCCCACCCCGCCCCTCACTGTGCAGAGCCCTGTGCAGAAGGCGGGTCAGAGCGCCAGCGAGGGAGAAATCCAGGGGCCCCATCATCAGTTGCGCTGAGCGAGCCGAGCTGAGAGATGCGCGTCCGCTGAGCCGGGGGACGGAGGACCGCTGCCTTTCCCTCCGCCGCGCCTCACTTATAATAACCTCCTCCTCACCAGCGTCAGCCTCTCAGCGCCCTGGGCAGATTCTAATTAAAAATACTACGATTTCTGGATGGAATCCTGCTCTGGATTGTTGTAATTTGCCACATTTAGACACAGGCTGCAAATCCGTCCGGAATCGTCTCTCCGCACGCAAAGGTAGGAGCAGAACAAACCTGGGCTCTTCGTGTTTGGGGTTTTTCTTCTTCTTCTTCTTCTTCTTTTTTTCGTTTTTTTTTTTCCCTTTTTTCCTTTTTTATCTTGTCTCCCATATGTGAAGGTGTTCATATTGGGCAGAAGTTGCTTTTGTGCAAGAATTGCCCTTCTCTGTGAATCTGACGTGGAGCTGGTGAGTTCGGGCTGAGATGGGGATTCAGGCGCAAACGGGATGGTCGGTTTGGATGATTAGTTTGAGAGCGCTCACCCGCAGTTTAACCGCACAACAGCGTGTGTGTGCGTGTGTGGAGGGGGGGGGGATGCGCACATTTCGAGAGACCACGTTGAATGATCAGCTGGCCAACATCTCTGCGGTGGATGAGTGAAGAAGGTTCCGATGGAAAGTTTCAGCCCACCGGATCGTGACTCTCAGTCCGGGGGGGGGGGGGCGGCTCCGAGCGTTCGACCTTAAAACTGCCCCGAACTCTTCATCGACGCACAAGTGGCTTCGCGCAAATATCAACCCGAATCCGGTTCAAATTTGCGTCGCTATTTCGAAAGCAAGGGGCTCGGAAACCCTTGAGCAACAGTCAGACTGCCACCGTGCGAGGAGCGGGGGGAGAACCGGAGCGCTGCCGGAGATCGTTGCCCCGCTGCTTGATTCAGCGGCGCAGGGCTGCGGGTCGGATTTCTCGTCGCTTCTAAGTGCTTTACTTTCAGTTGACGGTTTCGCATATCAAAAATAACTGATCAAAGAAGGCTGTAAAGGGCGATAGCAACGTTGGATAGTGCAGTCGTTTTGTGAAAGCACGTCTGCGTGGGACTGACATCCAACGGGGCTTTCGATGCAGACTGTAACCCCACTGTCTATAATTTAGATTTCCGGCAGGAACCTATGTCTTTCTGCTTACTGCAGAGTTGACGGTGACCTTTACTTTTCTGGGAATTGTTGGCCATAATAATAATAATAATAATAATAATAATAGGCTATGAAGCCAACATCATTTTACTGTTTATTTATTTATTTCATCTAAAGCACATGTTGTTAAATGCCAGACTCTTTCTTTAGAGGCGACATCAGAGTTTTGCACAGATTTTCATTGGGGCAACCGATAGAAGCAATAAATCTATTCACTGTCCATTCATTCCATGTCGATAAAGGCCCTGTGGTGCCAAATTGTGCTGCTGTTATAAAGTTTGCGCAGTTAAAATTTGCTACCTTGAAAATGCAGACCGTGTCTAGGATCCCCCACGTGAGGTTTATGTGTCTCGAGGAACCATCTGGTTTGGATTTGTGTGGTTGAATGATTTAACTATACATTTTTCTCATTGTCTAGTGAGTGGAAAATGCTGGAACGATCAATTATTCACCTTTTGCTGCATGGTGACCACTTGGTGCCCCCTAAAGGCATCCTGGTGGTCCCTGGACCTCACGTGGTGTGACCAGTAGACTAGCAGGTCCGGACACACTCCCACTGTAGGATACCCTTGTCTGCTGTGACTGATGTCGGATTAAATCGTTCCTTCGGGCTGAAGCTTGTGATAGACAGGGAGCACAGCGGGGGGATAGTGGGGTCTCCAGTGCGTGATGGGCGCAAGGCTATATTACAAAACATGTCAATAAATCTGCTGCACCGGAGCTGGATGCATCAATGCATCATTTATGGCCAGTCAGTGACGGTATCCCATGCAGGTCATCTCATATCCTACTCCATTTAATAATTCAACGTGTATATATACTGGAAAATATGTGCTTATTCTAGCATACTTATACTAGCTAACATTACTGCTGAGGGTCGAGGACGTCAAGGTAGATATACGTTTATCTACTGCTTTTTTTTTTTTCAATTAACACAGACAAACAAGTTTATGTTTATGATAACTGTTAGTTAAACACACGTAAGCCTAAATGTAGCCACAAATAGCTTCTTAATTTTCGTTTTCTTTTGTTTTTGCCCTCCAGAGCGAGGACTGTTAAGGAAGCTGTCAGGCATGGGGTTAGCTAAAGGCCACCTTTCATAACAAGCCTGTGGGGAAAAGTGTCTCCAAAATATTTCATGTGAAATGTGACTTTTCACCACATTAGCCTAATTTAGCCCAGCCTACAGGCTCGCTAGGAGGTGGACAGTTTTGAATTTAAGTTAGCGATTGAAGAGTATGGACGTCTAACAGGGCTGCGGCGTTCAGTTTGTCAAATGTCAAGTAGTTGAATATGAACTAGTGTTTAATAACAATTTAAAATGTTGTATTTAGGGTGAAATGTGAGTGACGTTATTGTAACCAGGCATTTCTTATACTGGAGGGAAAGAAGTCCTGTTGGTGCTTTAGTTAACTGAGAGAGAACATGTTAGCATTGTTAGCATTCTCTATCACATCTATGGCTCACAGGGACACTTGATGCCTCAGTTAGGCAATACACACAATAAGTCATGTTAATTGAATAGAGGCCAGGGCCAGTTTTCATAGGAGACTGGAGTCTCAGGTTTCATGGGCGCATCAAGCTTTGCTTGTCGATGGTACACACACAGCACATAGTACATCTTTATGGTTGGCAGGTTGGGTTGACACAGCTGCGTTCAGGGTTATTTTCACCCCACAGAACCTTTTAACCTCAATGCTGTCTCACCGAGTCACTTTTAAGACAAAGACATGATCCAGTCAGGCAACCCACTGCTGTCAGACACACACACACACACGCACACACACTCCTGCATTGGGACACACATGCGTGTGCACACAGTGCATTAGCATAGCTATCAGTTACTAGAATTCAATAGCACGCCTGCTGCAGCAAGATTAACTATTCAGGGCAGGTGGTTAAAGGCCCTATTGTGTTACATGGTTCTGTGCTACTGTCATGATTGGACAATGCGTTTGTGTGGTGGGCAGCCCACTGCCAAAACAATTGCAAGGGCAAAGGGCTGGAAGAGTACACACACATATAAGGTTTTGCCATGTGAATCATTTCTAGCTCTGCTGAGCAAATTTCAACAGAACCGAATTCTGAATAATTTGAATATGTATTCACTGGAAGAAAAAAAAACCAAAAAAAGTTAGTATTGGAGGTATTCAGATATGAAGTGGTGCCATCCTAACATCTTTCTGAATAGCTGTTTATAATTGTAATCCCCCAAAGATATGCAAATGAGCGAGAGAGTGGCGGTGGATAATTAGTCGTATTTATCAGGTTCCCTGCAGATAGCAGGCTAACGTTTGAGGCTTAACACGTGTTCTGGCTCACCTCAATGGATTTTCACTCATCACAGAATCAGCAACAGCAGTCTACTACATGTTTTTTAAATATTTCTTCCCCCGCATATTTTGTCTGTGTTGTGCTACCATTATCTGGGAATTCAACTTTTAAGTTGAAATTGAAGTTAATGATTATTTGAGTTGATCGCCAAATAACGTGTGAAATTGGTAGAAATGGAACCCTGCATAAGATACTCATGAACCTTTAATGGATGTTAATAGTGGTTATTTTGTGGTATTTAATGGCCACGTGGAGAGGCAAATCTGCATTGAATGGTTTCTCTCAATATCCTCTTATAGCCTGATCTAAACTCATAGGCGTGATGAGGTTTATCTGTACTATATATTTTACTTAACTTGTTGGCACAAAAGCTTGCACTGCTTCCTCTATTCTGCTTCTTTTGAATAACATTTTAAATTTGAACTGACTTAATTACCCTAATATATGCTAATATAATGTATCAACACTACAAAATGCTGCCTAAAAGTGATCTGAGAGTTGAATCACAAATGATCTATTTGTTACAGAGCTAATGTACTGGATAGCATTAGATTAGATATATGATATTGTATCCATTTTTTGTATCTTACAAGTTCATGCATTCATTATTAATTAGAATTAATTATATTATTTGAAGGAAGCTCCTTTGTCATGCCAATTAGCATTGAAAAGCATGAAGTTCTGCTTAAAATGATCTGTTTTTGTTCTGCAGTTCTGTCAAAGGTGTGTCCGAAGCTGGAGGTCAAACCATGGGGCACGGGACTGGACCAACGCTGAAGGTTATGTGCTTCAATCCAGGAAGTCGCCTCAAAGAAAAATCACAAGATGTAGCTCTGAATCACTGACAAAACACACCAAGGATCCCCTTCATAACACTTTCACCTGTCCACTTTGTGTGGAAATTGGATCTTTTTCCATATTGTCTCTGCGTAGATTTGGCTGAGAAGATTCCATTACGTCCATTATCAGCATTAGATCTGCCTCCAATATAAAAAAAACGGATATTGCATTCTCCGCTTCTTGACTCTAAAAGTATCTGTGTGGAATATAACATTGAGCAGATAAATCCTGGAACACAGCCATAATCAGATGTTATTATCACTTTGAGGATCGATCTCCAGTTCTAATCCTCTTCTGGTGCATCCTGTTCTTCTCTACAATGAATTCCAACAGCCTACCTGGGCACGTCCTCTTGCT
The DNA here is from genome assembly GCA_036023855.1 of Gadopsis marmoratus. Taxonomy (NCBI): domain Eukaryota; kingdom Metazoa; phylum Chordata; class Actinopteri; order Centrarchiformes; family Percichthyidae; genus Gadopsis; species Gadopsis marmoratus. The sequence goes on along the minus strand of JAVQJF010084696.1, from coordinate 16,544 downwards.
GCTAAGTACCATGCTGGGCCTGAGCATTGGTTTGGAGTTTACTGGCTCTGAAGGCCAGTGGGCTCGCTACCTGCGCTGGGATGCCAGCTCCAGAAGTGACCTGACATTTCAGTTCAAGACTTCAGAGTCAGAAGGCCTGCTGCTCTACTTCGATGACGGCGGATATTGCGACTTTCTGCTTCTCACGGTATCCGAGGGTCGGCTGCAGGTTCGCGTCAGCATCGACTGCGCAGAAACCACCATCACCTCGGACAAGATGGTTAATGACAGCCGCTGGCACTTTGCCACCATCAACAGGCACAATTTGCTGACTGGCTTGGCAGTGGATGGCCAGACCAAGTCGGAAGAGGTGCGGCCCCAGCGACGGATCATGAAGATTGTAAGTGACCTCTTCCTCGGAGGGCTCCCGGGCGACATCCGAACATCTGCCATCACCCTGCCCTCTGTCCGTGAGCTACCACCATTCAAGGGAATTATCACAGACCTCAGTTATGGAAGTAAGCTGCCCACGCTCATCAATAGTCAGAAAGTGCGCTTGGAGATGATGGGCCTTTGCACAGAGAACCCCTGCGAGAATGGTGGGATCTGCTCACTGGCAGATGGAGAAACCTACTGTGACTGCTCCAAAACTGGATATATAGGTCGATACTGCACTGAAGGTAAGAGGGCTGGCTCTAAAGGGTTCTGTGTCAAGCGCTGAAAATTGATTAAAATCTTTGTCAAAAATTCAGAGAGATTACCTACAAATGAAAATCTGACCAAACAGATTTGATGTCTGCCTCCAGGTAACAAAAGAAATGTTATATTAATGTATATGCTTTTTGCAGCAAATGTATATTATTAAATAATCTCAATGTATTTTGTTTTTTAATTTCCAAACTTCATTTATGAAATGCCTTGTAAAATGTGATTGCAATCTAGTATTTATTAATAACATCATATTTATGAAGCACCAGCAGCTATACTCTGAAAGATTTAATGCAATTCACATAGGACACTGAATCTGAATATTTCTTTACGGCTTGTTGCTCTTACAGCTTCTTTGAGAAAGCCTTCACATTTTGTGCAGGAGTTAAATTTGGAGGTGATGTGCTCAGCACTTCTTCTCACTTCACAGTTATTACTTTTGATGAGGAAGCGGTGGGTACGGAAATTACAACACTCAGTTTTCTTCTCTCCATTAAATATATTCAGCTCTTGCAAGGGGGTGCAGGGACCTGAAGGTACACGCAATGTTTGGATGAGAACAACTTGCATCTCTCTTTTCCCCTGTACTTCTGTGCCAAGGTCATCTCTTTTTTGGGGGAGTGTAATGAGATGCAGCACTTTGACAATATTCTACCCTCTTCTATCTCCACACCTTTAAAGATATAGGCATATCTACAATTTTTACATCTAATACTTACATAGACTACCAAATGGCCCAGCGACAGTGATATAATGCAAGACCCAGTTTGAAGAGTCCACTCGTCCTTCCCTCTCTTTCCAGAAAATACTTAAAAATCCTTTTTTCACTTTGTGTAAGGCTCTGCTGCTGCTTGTTGAGGGTTGCCTAATATTAAAACCTACGTCTTTCAAAACACACCACTGAATGTAGCCTTAAGATCAATGCCAAGATGCCAAGAAGAACTAACTTTCAGTACTGCATCTTCCACATCAATACATTTTCTTTTCTACTTTTCATATTTAGACCAGTAACCTAGAGAATACCACAGATTTCACCACGCTTCTTACACGTCTAACTCTTTTCCTCATGTGTATTGATTGTAAAAGATAACTTTGTGTGAACAGACCAATGTCTAATTTCCTCCACTTCTGACCCACTTCCTGTCTGTCTATATCAGACTGACGTGGCTAAGGGATGACTCCATTTTGCCAAAAATCTGGGGAATGCTCACTGAATGGTACAGCACTGTTTGCAGGCTATATTAAACTGTGTCTAATAAAGGTGAGATGCGATCATTTGACACCATTGTGGCATGAATTAAGACTAAGCATTTTCAGATCTCCGTGCAGCGCTTTTGGTTTCATAATATGTCCCATCATTTGCTGCTCAAACAAAGCTGTTTGGAGCTTAAATCCCAAGCGCTAGCCTGTGGCATTGTTCAGGACAGCAGCACGCGATGTGCTGGTTGCAGAGCAGCCAAGCGGACGGACTGGACGTGCCCCCTTTTCACTTCATCCCATTTTCTTATTGCCTCTGTTGAACAGTTGATCGAGATGGAGGAGGAAGTGGTGGTCCATTTGTCTGAGAGCCTCCTGAGAGCTGACAGGGGATCTATGACATTCTCGCATTAAAACAACCAAGATTTTAAGAGTGCGCTTGCGAGTCAGCGCCGGCAGCTTAGATAGGGAAAGATATGGTCATATCTCAGCCGAGGGCAGAGCAAGTGTGACGAGTGAATCCACCACAAGCCTGTTGTAGCCCAATTTGTCCCGGGAGGTCAGTTGCTGGACAAGAACCACCCCGTGCTTACTTCATCTCTGTCTTTCTTTCTCACACCAATGCACGCACACATCTATTTGCACACCTTTTCTCCCCATTTTCTTCTGTTTTCAAGCATTAAAAGAGCAAAGCAGGAAGGGTAAGTCACATTAGCGCCCCAGCCGATCTGACTCTTTTCTGCCTTCCCATTAACTGATGTGATTGTTGATTATGCCACAGAGACAGGGAACCATAATTAGGAGCATAATGAGAACAGAGATGGCTAATTTGCCTGGAAAATGCCTGCGCAAACACCACCGTTTCATTCTGACTGTCTCTCGGCAAACTAGCACAGGCGTTTTTCTTTATTATTGTTATGTCCACATGTCTGCAAGTGTCATAATACTTGTTGTTCAAGCAGCCTTCAAGCGCCTAACGTTTTCAGGGGATATTCAGAGCGAACAGACTTTCGCCACTTGCTTGCAGCTAGACGTGAACAATTGCTCAGCACACCTGTCTTTGTCGGCATACTGTTGATTATGCTGCACATTAATGAGCAATGAAAGCAATCTGTCAAACCTGTGAATATTTATATGTTACATTATCAGGCTGCATGGCCCGGGCCTCGCGCGCACGCACTCAGGCACACACAAACACAGACATGGAGCAACAAGCCCCGGAGCTGCTCGTTAAAACGGGCAGATGGTTGACTGACTGAATGGACTGGGCCTTGGAAGCATTTTGCCAGCTGTATTCCTAATGGTAGCCCGCTAGCCCACTGGAGTAGAAGGGAAATATGAGGAGTGGGCAGAGTTAACGTGTGCATTTCCGGCTCCATGCGATAGCTGGGTTAGCCTCCCGCTGAAGTGTCATTATTTCCCAGTGATGTTCACGAGACACTCCTGTTCCTCTTTGAGCTCCCAAAACCGTGCAGCCCGGCTAGCAGCTTAACAGCACAAACAGTTGGCCATAAAACACATGTTCAGTCTCTCCTCCCATGTGGATCGGGATGTATCAGTGTGACTAACTGTGTCAGGGCAATGAGCTGAAATTAGAAACCACTCACCACTCGCTCTCCACACATGTCGACTTTGGCTGGCAAATCCGCCATCGTAACGCCGGGCCTTTGTCGTGTGCGGCGCTGATAACTCTTAAACTACTTCTTTGTGTGGAGTCATGTTTAATATCAACTTGATTCTGCTCCTGTTATTAGCTGTGCAAATATCAGTAATTTTTATGGTAATGATCGGGATATCGTCCCTCATTCAGTTTAATTAAATGAATGGGGGTGACATTATGAAGTCTCTCGAGTACCCTAGGGTTTTCCAGTTACAACGAGATATGCATAAGGTCAAGGTTATTAAGAACTACACTGGATTGTTTAATGAATATGCAAAACAATCTCTCATTTCCTCTGTTGCAATCCCATATCCTGCATTTGTAATGAACATTTTGAGGCCCCTTTTGCCTAAACAATATTCACTGGTTTGATGGAAGGCTAGTAATTGAAGGCCAGGGCAAGCAAACTGTTAAGCAAGTGCTAAAATGGTGCCTTCAGGCTTAGCTTTGGGGATTAATAAACAGACATGGAAAAAAATGACAGTTACAATAATCTTACTATAAAAAGTAGGTCGGGGAAAAAAAAGGAAAAAATGGTGCAGGGACATGCCTGATTCCAGTGCAGAGGGCATTTGTGTCTAGTGCCCAAGCTGAAAATTATGTTTGGATTTGAGTGGTGAAGCTGCTGGTAAAATAGAGCAGGGGATTACGCTTGGACCACATGTCCTCTACAGCACATTGGCTTGGTCTGGGCGCTGTCGCATCAACAGAAAAGGGGTTTTATCTACAAGGGAAACTGACAAAAGATGTTTTAACTCCACGGGGAACTGAGAAAAGGGGTTTTATCTACACAAAAAAACTGTACGTTTAACACGCAAACACGCGCATGCAAGATCTGCATGTCATTCAGGCACGTCCATTCAGGGGTTCTTAAGTCACCCAGTTCTCGCGAGCTGGATCTGTGCTGCTGTGCTGCTCGTCCATCAGCTGGCCACTACCTCCCTTCTCCCCACGTCCATGCTTCATCCTCCCTCAATGTCATCCTTCTTATGCGGGAGGTGAAGGAGCAGCCGTTTTGGAGTGCCTGAAGGAGACAGGAAAAATCTCACCTCACCTTCACCAGCTCCTTCCACAATATTTGTGTCTCTGTGCCTCCTCTCAAAGGAATGATATTTATGTCTTCTGTTGAGTTTGTTAAATTTAACATTTTGCAAGGATTTAACCGTCAGAGAGGAAAATAAAGCATGAAGAACAGAATCGCTAGCTATATCCAGTGGTGGCAAATGGGCCAGGCCTCTGTGCAGCCACTGAGTCAAATTAATATCAGATATTGTGAATTAGAGCCACCGACACTTAAAACGCCTAATGTAGTCTGTCTTAATTAAGACTTGTGTAATTTCCTCTTGTCAGTCCTTGATGCTCTCGTGGGGCTCTGATTACAGAAATCTTTCAATATTAATTTTACGCTACAAGCACCAGGTTTGAAACTGAGGCAGGACGCTGGATAAATAGAAGCTCAACATACGGACCACGGATACAACTGAGACTGAATTCACTGAGTGATCTTTCATGTGCCCTAAATCAGAGTGGCATGTTTGATACCCACAAGGTGTGATCCATGGGTGAGGTTTGCCACAAGAAATGAAGCTTAATGTGTGGCATTTTTTTTCTTTTTTTTGCCAGGCCATACTGTGAACTACAGGAATCCTACAGTGAGCATTCCCCTGAGAAACCACAAGGGGTGTATTGAATTTGGGACCAGTGTGTAGAAAAAGGTTGGGTGGGTGGGTTAAACTGGCAAAAGGGGGAGGTGGAGGAGAAAGATATGGGTCTGATGAGGGGCATCCCAAAAATCCACAAACCTCACAACACCATAAATCCACATGGATTTATGTCTCTTTTTATGTGTGTGAGACACTCTGTGTGATACGAGGTGTGGAATATTATGTTACTGTAACAATATTCAAAATGTGAAAAGAGTTGTTTGCCAAAGGTGTAATGTCAATCTGATTCCCCGCAGAAGATGGGGACAGATGCAGTTTTTACATGTTTCTCTCCACAGGGATTTACACTGAAGTAGTTATTTTGATTGGGCATGTCAAGGGGCAGCTCTTTGCTCCTTACATGGAAACGCAATGCTTAGAAGTGTGTTACGTTTTGCATGTTAGACCCACATGCAAAAGCAGCTGTAGTGTGTTGCTAATGCAGGACTTCTCTTTGCTTCTCTCCTTTCCTCTGACACTTCCACAGCAGTCCAGAGAAAACCAGGTGAGTCTCAAGAAGGACTGGTCAGGGTTTAAATTAAAATGTACCAACATTTTTTCATTTCATATAAAGTTATGTAATCTGTTAAACATGTTTATGCATTCAGTTTTAAAAAGCCAGTACCAGTAATTCAGTTATATCATTTATAATTGACATTTATTCAGTAAACAACCTGCAGAGCTACTTTATATTCACATACTGTGTTGCTCGCTTATTAGTCATTTGTCTGTTTCAACCAAAAGCTTTCAAATGCACTTGGGAAAGCTTTGCTTTTAGTGTGATAGCCATGGTTTGCTGTCATGCAAAGCATGCATAATGACAATACAACTGTAGTATTGGTGTGCTGTTGTTCTCAAATTTCTCTATTCCTCTCCGTTTGAATTTTTCTCCTCAAGGCCTCGCACACCTGAAGGCAGAGCAAGGTACTCTGTTCTTTTACTTTGTAGAGCTCTATTGTGTTTTTTTGCTCACTCACCGCCTGGCTTGGTTTTGGGGCGTAATTTTATGCTGTGTGCCTTCGCTACCTGTCCATGTGCATTTGTGTGTTGCAACGCTCCCATTGTTGCTGCAGAGAAGTGGGAGGGTTTTTGTGTGTTGGTGGGGAAAGGTGCATGGCGGCATTGCGTGTCCCTCATCTCGCCTCCGTCTGTCTCTCTGTCTCTCTCTCTATGCTTCTGTTTCTCCTCACCCTCATTTCACCCAGGTTCCTGTGTATTACATAATTGTGTACTGTTCTCAGTTCCACAGCTAACATGCAGTGACACACTCCACTGTTCCTGCTCGACCTCTGCAGCTACGGGGTAGGGGAGGAGGGGAGGAGGGGGGAGGAGGGGGGAGGCTGGATAAGAAAATCACTGGAATTAAGGGAGACAGCTTAGAGGAGGAGGAAGAAGAGTGGTATGGGAGGTAGAGAGGGGAAAATAAGGAACAAGAGGTGTCATGGTTAGGTACATGGAGAAGAAACAGCCCAGTATCCCCTGCAATTATGTTCCTTTTGGACAAATTTGGAGTGCACAATTTACATCCAGTGCCAACGTAGGAAGTGGTGTGGGACTTTCACGCAGGAGACCGGCGTTTGAGTCCCATCTCTGTCACAATGTAACATTTAACGTTGGCCTCTTTTTTAAAACTTTATATATTCCTCTAATTTTAACCAAGAGTTTTAGTTAGCAGATGTAGAAAGAAATCATTTTAAGCTACTCTTGATCTTGGAAACAGTTGACCAAGACTTTCAGTTATACCACATGATCTTCCTCAGCAGATAGAATTAGCTCAGTTGTCATGGAATTGTAGTTTATTTATAGCTTAGAATCACAAAAGTAGTTCAAATGTTCATTTCCTCCTGAGCACTTTAAGGACTTGACAAAACAATCTTAACTCAAGGTTCATTTAGTAGTTGTCCTGGAGCTTTCAGTCCTATCACATGATTCTAAAAAATGCCGGCATTGGAAGTTGAGCGTCACTGAACGTAATGTGGGATTTTGCAGAATCGTCAAATTTCACCTTACTCAATCTTTTCTGGCGATAGGGTTTGAAAGAAAGTAGGAAGGGTGGACATGTGTTAGGTCTTGGTCACACCAGCATTTATAACAATGGCTTTTGCACAGAAATAATTTCATTTCAGTAGAAACACCAAGATCTCTGGATTTGAAAAGTAAATCCCTGCCGTGCTTTCGCATAGACTTCAACTCTGAAGTTGACTAATTATGAACCATCTAGACAGTGCTGACCTTTGAGGTAACGGAGATAACCGGAGAGTACAAATTTGAGAAAGCTATTATATTACCTTTTCCTCATGGCCTTCTTTTCCCTGCTCTAAAAAACAAGGGATAGAGCTTTCTCCTCTTCTTATCCGTTTTGCCAAGACTAAACGATCCACAAACCAGCGGTGGCCTTGCACGACCCTCAAGAAGTCACCAAGCAAGTAGGACTTATTTTAACAGGATGTGGAAATTCATTTTGCTGTGGCTCTTTCTGGTGTGACCTTAGTGTACTAATGCGATTGACAAAAAGGTGAAGAAAAGAGAAAATCGAAAACATATGCTACAATTGTGAAGTGTCAGTTGTGTGCTGCGTACATGCGCTTCTCCCATTTCTCCACCATTTGCATGATTGTCAACATTTTGCATGAAAATGTCAGTTGGCAGTGTACAGGCTTACTGCAGACTAACAATAGCTTATCCCCACTTTTTACTGTCTTTCTCTGGTGTTCTGCGCGGGATGGCACTCGTCCCTCTTTTATCTCTACGGATCCTTTCTCCTCTCCAAAAACTGTAGGTAGAAACAAAGGTACAGCAATCCCTTTTTTCCCTACTGTACTCTTATCGGCGCTGCAATAGCTGTGTGTGTGCGTGTGTGTGTGCGTGTGTGTGTTGAATTTACGCTTGTGCTGCCACTGGTTAATCATTCATTATGTGCGTTCATTAAATGTGTGCATATGCTCGTCTGCATGTTTGAGGAGGAAAGCCAAAATCAGGGGGCGCGATGCTTTGCAGCTAACGAGTGCCCACATCCACTGTTGCACAAAGGATGAGTGATTGAGCGGAGAGATGAGTAGTGATTGAAAGGAATACGGTGTCAGTGCTGGAGACCAAGTGACTTTCACTTGATTATCACTGTTTAATATAACATGACGAGACTAAGCTCTACGATGGATTATTCAGTGTTTTTTGCAAACAGTAAATATTAATACGGACTGTGAAGCCACTGTGCGAGTGCTTAATTGAATGTGACAGTTCTGTCTCTGTTGCAAAGGAGCTGATTGGTGAATTTGACCTGGCATTTGGCTTCATTTGAATGAGGTCATAGCAATGGCCTCTGTATATTGCAGTCATGCAGAGACTATCCTCATTATTCATTTATCAAAGCCATGCGATCTGCTGTGTAGTTGTGTGTGGCCATGCGTGTTGTAAGTATGTGTGTGTGCCTCCTTTAGCTAGATGGAGGACAAAAGTGAATTATGATCATTTGCTTTGATTGATATCAGTTTAATTGGCTGAAATGTGAGTACAATGAGACTCCTTACAATGGTGTGTGTGTGTGTGTGTGTGTGTGTGTGTGTGTGTGTGTGTGTGAGTTGCCTATGTTTACTATTTTGAACTAGTGACTGTTTGCTAATCTCGACTCCCCTCCGTTACAGTTGCTACGCCTGTCAAGCTTGCCGTCTTTTTACGGCACACAATGCTGTACAATAACAGCACAGCTACCACTCGAAATTGTTGGTCGTTTTTGAAACAATGGGTCCTTGATTTCAGACAGAGATCGACAAAAGCAGGTTTCTCATTTTTAGCCTGCGATCGTTGATTTTGCAAGGCTGAAATCACTGTCCTTGGCAGATTTCATCAACACTAACTAATTAAGCTGGGGGTGTGCTGCTGCATCGGCTGAAAAGCTGTCTGTCTGCATCTTTAATGTTTCCAGCTGTTCCTTTTAAAACGAGAGGCTTGTCGTCTTAAATATACAGTGAGGCTAAAGCTGCATGTCTTAGGCAAAATGTCAGTATACTCATCAATTGATGGTCCATGTAGAAGACATGGAAATAAAGAAACAGCATTGCTATTTTATGGAAGTGTTGTTAGTCTGTATGTTAAGCAAACATGTAAGATCTGACTGGTAATTCATTCAAACATGACCCTGTTTGGCTGCTTGGCTTACACACTTCAGGGCCACCATCCCCTAAATTTGGTGGCCAAAGTTCATTTTTGTTCACCGAAATGTAAAGTTATGTAAAAAGAATCCAGAGTAGGCAATTTAAAGCAACTTAACACAGCCTTCCTTAACTGTGACACTTCAATAAATGACAAGACAGACTATATTTTATATATATATTTTTTATAATAATTCATTTATATTGAAAACTCCAGTTCTTTGCAAACATATGGTACATATATTCTCTCTCAGTCTCTTAGTTCACAGTCTCGCTTCCTTGCTCAAATACGAATATTGACTAAATGGTGGGATGTTTATGGAACTGTAACGTTGCTTTGAAGGCTCACAGTATAGGGATTAAACCTGGTGGCCACAGCGGGCCACGTGCATGGAGTATTCGGTCGCCACGAAGTAACTTTTTGTGGCCACGGGCCATAGGGCCATGCTTAATGTCGAACGCTGCACTTGTTCATATTTTCACACAGAATGTTGGACAGTAGGCCTCTTTTTTGTAACCTGCAATCTTACAGCATGATGTGGTCCTTGGCCTTGGAAATAACACTGTGTTGCTACTGTAGGTAGTAAGCTAGTTAGCCAGACATGCTAAGATTTGCAGCTTATGGTAGAGTAGACAAACACAGTATTCCTTTCGTTTTTGAAGCCCTCCAAACTCTTTAGATTCTGTCAATAGGTGTTGCTACAGCCTCACACCCACCGCCTCTTTATGTGGAGAAATCCAAAGTAAGTCCTGCCTAATTACGGTTGCTAAGTTATGATTGGACAATCGCTGTTCTGGGGATGGGCTCAGCGAACGCTCAATTCTGACCATCTATTTTGATTGATATCAATAAAGGAAAGTTACATATTTTCTGACTTGTGACTGAAATGTGATGTATGTGGCTTACCTGTGTTCACTATTCTGAACAACTGGCACCTGGTGTCAGACCCTACAGTGTATTCTCCCTGCAGGTGGGGTAAAACCACAAACAGAATCAGTATATTACGCAGCAGTGGGTTTGTTCGGTGTGTAGTGAGGTGTCCCACAGCGGTTCAGTTGTTAGCACGGTTGCGTTACAGATCAAGAAGGAACCAGGTTTGATGCACAGCTCTGGCCTTTTCTATGTGGAGTCCATGGGGGTTTCCTCTGTCCAAGGACATGCAAATCAGATGGACTGAGGACTGGGGACATCTATGGGGAATTACTCATAGGTGTAAGTGTGAATGATTGTTTCTATCTCTGTATTAACCCTGCAGTGATCCTTGAATAGGCTAATGATTTTGGGGTTCCTGGAAAGGGATAACCATGTTAAGAAAATGTATGAATAACAGTATCAGAATTGTGTCCATTTAATCAAAAATAACTTAACAATAAGTAGATATATATAAGGACATGACTCTAAAACACACAGACATGTAACCAAGGCAATTGTCGGGTATCATAACTTATTACATGATTTTGTAATGAGAAATATTAGGATTATGGTGTGCAACATGAGAATGTGCCTCACAGCAGGTTCCTATGCTATGAGATACAGATCTCTGCAGTTGTGCGTATGTACTGTAAATGGCACAGTGGTCATATGGCACAGTAAGTGGGAGGCTGGGGAGAATAGACCCAAGAGGAGTGGCTAGAGAGTGTGGGGGAGGGGGATGAAGGAGAACGGGGGAGAGAAAGACAGAGAAAAAGCATAGTGCTGCAGATGAAGAGGCCAGGGGACACATATTTCTAATGACAATTATGCAGCACCTTGTCATTCCTGTACTCAAATCTGGGGCTGATGCCGCATGTACCCCGAGCCATCTATCAAAAAAGTTTTAGTGCGCCGCAATTAGTGAGGCCCCGATTGTTCTTGGCTCAGAGATGCAACTTTTTTTGATGCATAGCTTAGACGATATAGCAAACTTTTTATAAGCCATGGCAATGGACCAGGGACTGTGCTCCAGTTAGCAACATTGCTCCAGTTAGCAGCATGGTGCACTTCAATCTGCAGATATGTACATTTAACAGACTCCTCCATACACTATCTCTATTTTCACATTTTTCGTGATTGAAAGGCCCTGTTTTTAAATATATCCAACTAATAAAGATGTTTTTGAGATCACTTGTTTGAACATTGAATAAAATTAATTCACTGAATTTGATATTTTCTGTGCGTGGAGATAGTACAGTCTCTATGTCAAATAAACATAGCGAGCCCAAGTACCAATCAGAAACATTCCGTATGTGATCCTACCTAGGTGTGTCCAGATGATCTCTGATTTCGAGGTTTTGTGTTTGCACTCTGTGGTAATTATGTGTACTTGTTCGTTTAATTGTGTAGAGGTATATACGTATATGTAGAGGTAGCTATATAGTACACTAAGTATGAATGCCGTCAACGACATCAGCTGTTGCATGTGTCACATCCAGATGTGATGTGCTAGAGTTGATCACATTCCAGATGTTATATGTGGTTCATGTATTTACACCTTGAGGTAACATTGAAATAAGGGTTAGTTTCTGATGTGTGTTGAACTCTTAACTATACAATGACAAAACATTTACAGTGCTCCCTTAGTGGTATGACGATATGACCAAAGTCTCATATCCCGATATAGTTTATGTCAAATGTCAGTTTATATAAAATGACTGCATGTAATCGCCTATTTCTTATTACATTTTGAATTGTATACTCGACAAATTAGCTCCTCGTTTTGTCTTGGCTGGTCGGTGTCCTTCTCTTCATAATTACCCCGTTCTGTGTCACATTAACTCGTCTCCATGTTTGTTTGTGTTGCCTTCATGCAAATGCCCCGTCTGCATCAGTGCCATGCGAAAGAACGCAAAGCATCTTCCAAATGAAGAGAACTGACGGCGTAAAAAGTGGGACTTGCGACACATCAAAATAAATGTGAGAGCTAATATGCCATATCGCACAGCCCTAGTGGTAATTACCTTATTCAAAATGATCATGTAAAATCTCACATCCCACTTAATCCACTGCTAGGACCTGCCCGCGAAGCACTGATCGACTGCAATTCCTTAGCATATTTTCTACTAACAGGACCAGATTACAAAAAGCCAAACACACTCTGACCATGGTGTCCAGTTCGTGAAGGCCCATATAGCGCTTACTGACTTGTGACATCATTATTTTCTCCTCCGTGTCTAATCAATGGTGTGCTTTCAGTGGACAGCTGGATGGTGTTCATCAGGGTATAACAGTTTAGCCCAAGGTCAGAGACGTGACTCTAAGCTACAGGCCGCAGGCCTTGCTGCCAGCATTACCCTAATGGCTTTCCTCTGAATACAAAAAACATCTATTATGTGCATGACAAAAGGTCAATGTTGTCTGAGAATGCACAGGCACAATGGGGGAGACAAAATATTGGTAACATCTTGCAATGGTGCAGTCCAGAGTTAATGTAAAACCTTGCTGACATGGTCTCGTCAAAATGTGAGTATTGTGATTACATATACTGTATTGTAGTATATTTATTGGACATTGTTGCAGGCTATTGGAGGGAAGAGCAATGTGCAAGTTGCTTCCTATAATTGTTCTCACTCCATGTACTGTAGATGATACAGAATGATATCTCATTCTGTAATGACACTGTTTGGACTCCAGGGTTGGACAGAGGCAGAGCAATGCCATGGTTGCAGTCCACTTTAGAGAGGAGTGAGAGTGGGAGGGAGGGTGCAAGGGCTAATCCCCCTGCATGAAGGCTTAGGACTGAGAACCTATTCTCCACTTCTGGAGTCACTCTCCCTAATTATCCCCTCAAAGCCCTGCCGCAAAGTTCACACACTCTCACAGTCTCTCTCTCTCTCTCTCTCTCTCTCTCTCTCTCTCTCTCTCTATCGCTCTCTCTCTGTATGTATGTATATATATATATATATATTCTGTCCCTGCCTGTCATCCGTCCTCTGACTCCATCTCTCTCAGTCTCCCTCCTTGCCTTTCGTCCCACAGTATTCATCTCTGTCTGCCTCAGTATTCCAGTTAGCCTTTTTCACTTTCCCTCTCCTCCTCCTTACTCTTTGTTGTGTTTTTCCAGTTCAAAGGTCCGTAGACATCATGAGCCTGACATTGCCATCAGGCTCAAGATGGGAATACTATGCTGGTGCCTACAGCCTGTCCACAGATGCTGCCAGTCGTCAATGGAATTTATGTACAACTCCATCCAGTCTCCTCAGAGCTCTTTGATTAGTTCACTGGACTTTGCTAAAAAGAAATTGAGATATTGCTGGTTTAGTACTGGCAGTTCCCAGTGCATTGTTTCCAGTGTTACACAGAGGTTTCAGGCAATAGTCTACAGATATACTTTCCCCACAACAGTAGTGACTGGTCATATATTATTTATCCCAAAGGACAAACAGAAAAGTTATGCTTTGTCGCAAGAAGATACTGCAGAGTATTTAGTTTGTGTATGTGCCCAAAGTGCATTACACAGGGTCACATAGCGTTGCATTATTTGATATGCCGATCCGGGGGAGCAAATGTGATTAAATTGCTCCTTTACTGGAGAGTTGACGTGTGTCAAAGCTTGGAAATCAGCCAGTGGCATATAATGATGCATTGACGTAAAAAAACAAGACAGTATATCTTGTTGTGGTGCATGCCTTTAAAAAACTGCCCAGCACGAGTCCCACAATGTTATAGAAGTGGAACGCTAAATTGATGAAGTACTCTTTTAAAAGTACGATGTAGTAGAGTTTTTTCAACAAAAACACATTGTGTGTATTGTTAAGCCCTGAAGACAATCTGAATGCATTTCCTTTCTCATAAAACAAAGCTCATTTTTAAACCGTGATTTGTTTATATCAGTGTTTGCTAGCTTATAGCCTTCTTTCTTACGTTTGCTGGTGAATTAAGTTTCTTGGCACATTGCCACAGCCAATTTCACGGTGTGTATCGCATCGACGCATGCTAGAGTGCACGCGTGTGCACGCCTGACAACACGTGACTACATTTTGGCCACCTTGTCGAGTTAATTTAGACTTAATTTCATTGCAGCACATGTACTTAAAAGAAAAGACATGTTGAGACAGTTGAGGTGTGGACAGTTTGAAAGGTTATTGCTGCAGATGGCAGTACTCGTGGGGCATCCCCCTTGAGTGCTAGTAGCAACTCTGAGGATAACCCAAAATTTGTCTTACCACCACTCTCAGTATCTCCTCCTCTCTAAACGTCGTCCTTACCCTACTGACCCATGATTGCATGTTGCAAAATGAGGCATTTGTCCTTCCTTGTCCTTTGTAATGCATGAGATTGGGACAGGCACCGTGTGTCATCAGAGGTTTGGTTTGTTTGTGTCCATGCAGTGTCAAACGGCAGCAATGGAAACGGGTTTTCCCGTTATGCCTCAGACATTGGATTCAGAGCACCAGCTGGCACTTATTGGCCTTGGCGCACGCTGGTCGTGCTGTTGACAAACGGCTATTAATGGCCAGACGCTCACCCTGAAATTGAGTTTAACTTTGCCTCTCCTCATTACTCAGTCTGAAACTACACCGCAATCCTCGAGGTGGATTTCAAAGTTGCTAAAAATTGAGGTCAGTGGTCAAATTGATTTCAGCACTGACCGGCTGCTACTCAGAAAATATGAGCTGTAAATACAGACCTCCTCCCCTACACCTGTGGGTTGCCTGCTGCAGCCAATTGTTTCTGAAATAATGCTGATTGGCTGGAGTAAAATGTTTTTCCATGGACTGGAACAGGGGCCGCCAGAACCTAAATTGTGCAGAATTGTGCCTGAAAAGTGGAGGTAACAAGCAATTCTGTTTGTGGTTGAAAGCTGTATTATGAAGGGATGAAGCAGTGTAGTGGTTCCATTACATTTGTTACTCGAATCTGAGGGAGGTATCGATTGTCTCTTCTAATTTCCTTTACATGTTTCCCCCGTTTTCTCTGCTTCTACGTTGCTGTCTCTTTGCTCAGTCATTTCCTTCAGCCACGTTTATTCACACTCGTGTTCCTTTCTGTTATTTGTTTTTTTGTTTCCCATTTACATTATTCACTGTCATGTGATGCCCTGCTCTCTCTTGTCCCCTTCCTCTCAGCCATCTCCTGCATCTCTGGTTTGCCAGATGCCGGGCAGAGGCTCACAATACATCGCCAGCTACGGTGCACAATTCTTACCCAGACAACAACTCACTGATGCCAACCCGGCGATTGGTTGCCCTTTCCTCCTTCATTTTCTTTCTCACTCCTTTTTGGCCTTGTGCTCTCTTTACTCCTCTCTGTGTTCTCTCCCTCTCTCTGCCACTGACCTCTGGGATCAACCGAGCAAAACTGATTCCCACTTTTTCACGGATCATGAGTGCGTCACTGGTTATGCAACAGAAAGCGAGAGAAAGAGAGAGAACATGTGAATATGTAACTGACATATTTGTCCATCTTTATTTGCATTGCTGCTTGTACATTGCTTTTGGTGAAGCCACTTCCTCAACAAAATATTTAATATGTGTGCACGAAATATGTGCACTGCTCATACACAGCGACAACAGAAAGCCTGTTTACACACATACATAAATGTACAACTTCATAGTGACAGATGGGGATGGGAGCTGAAACATTTTCATTGCTCACTAGAAAGGAAACCTGCCACATATTTGCCAAATACGCTCTCATTTCAAGTAAAAATTTGAACGATAAAGTAAAATTCCAGTCAAAGAACACAGTTCCCATGCGGGAGTAGTAGTGTACTGAGCGAACACATTAGGCTGAATATCTCAGGAATGCTGTGTATTGTTTGTGAAGTGCCCGAGACCTTTTGAGTAGGGTTTATGCAAAGAACTAGGTTAAGATGTGGCTTGAAGGGCTGCATTGTGAGACTCTAAGTATGAGTGCAGGAAGGCTTAGAAAAATGTGGGAGCGTGTGTGTGTGTGTTTGTGCAGAGTGCTTGTGTGGTTGTGCAGAGGGGTGACATGTGTAGATGTGATGGTTGCAGCCATGCATAGATGTTCACACCAGGGAGAAAAGTAAACAAACATTGCAGCAGAATGGTAAGAAATGCAGCAACCACTGCTGGAGCACACGGCCTCTTTCTCCCTCTGTTTCACCCTCTCTTTCGCTGGTTGTTACCTCTGCCAAAGATGTTAGATTTTTAAGTGCTGTTTGTTTGTCTGATATGTCAAACACCGGAACCTGGGGGGGGGGGGGG
>JAVQJF010084671.1:0-12768 GCA_036023855.1 Gadopsis marmoratus | reverse complement strand
TGCCTCGACCGGTCGGGTAGAGAGAGAAAAAAAGAAAATATAGGGGGGCGGGGTGTAGGGTGAGAGCAGGATGAAAGAGAACACACAGCAATCAAAGTACAACTCCACATACAGAAAATATTACATCATACATCAATACATCAATTCAAGTAAACCTGTCCAACATTTCCCTGAACACAAACACCTTACATGAAAAGAGGACATGCATGGTTCTGTTTGCCCGTTCTCACAGACACAGGCAGATGACATTTGCATGTATCACGTGAACCCATGCATACAGTTGAGACAAAGGCTACACATTTGCTGGATCTTGCCTCCCTTTGTATATATAAAGCAAAATTTTCACCTCATGTTATTTGCACAAATTTGACTGCTGGAGTGTTGCAGTCTACGTTTATTTTTCCCAAACAGTTAACAACTGACTGTGCAGTAGGGTTGCAACCCGTCCCGTTTAATACAGGATTGTCCCGTATTGAAAAATTACATGCACTGTCCCTTACTGAATCAATACGGTCCTGTATGTCTGTACACACCCTACTCTGATGCATACACGACGGTTGGACATGATTGGAATGAAAAATTATAAAACCAAGAGTTTCATGAGAGTATTAAATCAGAATTTGTGGAAAGGAATGAGAGGCAAAACATCAGCTATGCCACTCAACAAAGCTTGCTGATTGGTCTGACACTCCATTCATTTTTTAATGCATGTTTGCTGTGGCATTATATTTGTGCCTCAATTCTGAGAGTGCAGTGGGTCTCTGAGTAGAGCAGAAAAGTTAGAGCAAACACATAAATTATATTTTGTAGAAAAACTGATATCATGCAAAGAATAATTCAATTTGAGCTAACAAAGATCTAGGTATTCTCTGCTCAATACATTCATTTGTGTGTTTCCTATTATCCACATGAGCACACAATAATACCCTCTCATTCAGTTTCAATCATTTTCCAACCCTTACATTTCCTGCTCTGTGTGCTTTATTAGCTGATGGAGAATGTGCCCCACTTTATCACATGTAACGTTTTATATGACAGGGATCGAACAAGTAACACTTAGTGAGAGAGGTTTTACTGTGTGCTCATGGTGATAATAGCATACATTTCTTGAGCACACAATAGTTTTTGTTGTTTTTTGATAATTTCTCCACAAAATATAATTTTTGCATTTGCAACAAATCTATTTCTGTGTTCAAAATGTCTCATAGAGCACACACGGGACTTCTCGTAGCGACAAACTGGGCTTGTCTAGTTTTGCAAAGCAGCTGGTGTCTTCATGCATCACAGATCATACTGCAGCATTCAGGTCTATCCTGGCATGTGCTGTACCTTAGTGCGTTGCAGAATGGCACTTGCAGGCTCTGGGCAACAAGATCTTGTTGCTGAGACTGTTTCTCTGAGCTCAAGGGAAGGTGATGGGATGTTGTTGGTGGGACCCTCTGGTGCTTTGGGCAGGATCCCCCACAAGGAAGCAAAGTGCCACAGAGACTCTCTGTACTGCAGCTTCTTCTGCTCATTCACTGGCATCTGACTCCACACACATTCCTCAAATTGAGAAGCAAAGGGAAACACAAACATAATAATCATCCACTCTGGGGGGATTAATAGCCTACCCCAAAGAGAGTTACACACAGTACGTATATTGGCTTTACAGATGACTAATTTTCTCACGCAGTCAATAATTATCAGCAAAGACAAGTTAGATTTTGATTAGAATAATTAAAGACAACATATCAGACAAAAACGTACAGAAGTGGCAAATGTACCAAAATTCAGATACATCTTTTCATTTATAACCATGGATATGAGTCTGTGCACTGAGTACAAAACTGGGGGTGACCATATTCACCATGTTAGCATACTAAAATTTGCAAATTCACGCTTTGCAGGTATTTGGCCATACACCAAAGTATTGCACACCTTCAAATTTTGACCTGGCGATGGCACTGAATGAAAGGGCTCACCGATGTTAATACAATTCATCCTTAGGGATGAATGTAAAAATTACGTTTTTAGGTTTTACGGGTTCCGTGCTGGAGCTATTTCATGAACAACAGCTGTGCACATTGGCTGTGGCTTTTGTGTTGGTGGCAGAGGGATATGCTGCCTTTCATCAAGAAATTGTTCCAACATGTAACTCCCCCAAAAATTACAAATGGTCACTTTAAGGTTGTTGCTTATTTTTCATTTTGGGCAGAGTCAGGCTAGCTGTTTCCTCTGCTTCCAGTCTTTATGCTAAACTAGATTAACGCCATCCTGCGCATAGCGTTGTACTTAACTCACAGACATGAGATTAATATCAGTCTTCTCATTGGAAAGAAAGCAAAAAACATATTTCCCAAAATGCTGAACTATTCCTTTAAGTATCTTTGGAAACGTCTTCTCTCACCAATGGGTTCTGTGACTGAAAGTTGTTGAGGAAATCCTTCCAGTTAACAGTGCAGTTCTCACAGTTCAGCTCCAGTTTGGTCAGTATGTATTCATACTGTTTGTCTGATAGGCGGGCACAAACATTCTCCAGCACCTGACGAAATTCCAGAGCCTTGATCCTCCCTGTACCTCTCTGGTCAAAGGCCAAGAATGCCTGGAGGACAGAAAGAGCCAAAGAAAGGTGACCAGCTGAAAGAGAATC
Source organism: Gadopsis marmoratus (assembly GCA_036023855.1). NCBI lineage: Eukaryota > Metazoa > Chordata > Actinopteri > Centrarchiformes > Percichthyidae > Gadopsis > Gadopsis marmoratus. The sequence continues at coordinate 10,136 of JAVQJF010084671.1, read as the reverse complement.
AGATGACAGAGAAAATTAAACATGTGGTTGTAAACCTGACCTTATACAGGTGAGATGCTGAGGCAGTGACTAGTTCTCGCATCCTAGCCAGAGCCACACCTGGACTGAGGCCATACAAAGACTCTATCTGACGCACAGCATCAGGGAAAATAGGAGGAGGCTCACACTTTTTCTCTGCTTTATTATCAAACACAGACAGGAAATCCATATAAGCTAGCCTCTTGCAGTTATCATCCATGGAAACCTTGAGCCTAAAGAGAAAGGAGGGAGGACATGGAACACAGACAAGTTGGATGATGTAAACTAATAAGTGCACAGTTTTAAGCCATGCTAGGGGCGTTCAAGAAATGTTGTACGGACATCAATGCATCCCAAGAGGATGAATCCTGAAGACTTTGGTGACTCCTCCTACTTTCCTCCAGCGCCACCATGATGTCAACATTTTTTGATTCTGAGTGACATCTTGACAACTCTTGGATGGATTGCCACAAATATTCAAGGTCCCTACAGAAAATATTGTAATAACTGGTGATCCCCTGACTTCTCAAGTCAAATTTGAATTTTCCAATACTTTGGTTTAAACCCAAAAACCTGCAAAACTAATAACTTTCCCATCAGCCTCAGCTGTACGTTATGTTTAGCACTAACTAGCACTTGATAGCTGGGGTAGGCAACATCTGTGCAACCTATGCAAAACCTCTGTCCCTGATGCCCCTACCACCAAACCCACAACTTTGACAGGTAGCAGAAGGAGTCAGTTACCCTGCAAAACCTCATGTATTCTCGCTCTCCATGGCATGAGCTACAATGAAAACCTGGTCCTTCTCACCAAGACTTGTCTTCGCAAAGATGCCCCTCCAGCTCTTCACAGCCATAGAGAAGAGCGCCCCAGGCTTCAGAGGCATCTGCAATGCCGTCTAACAGCAAGATGAGAGGCAAGTACACCACAGATGCAACTGTCCTCCCTCAAAAGTTATTCCCCACTGTTTGTCATCATGCCTCTTTGCCACTCATCGATATGAACACCATGGCATCAACATAATAAGCTCGAAGCTCCGTGAGGAAGTGGGACTTGTTGCTTTGTACTACACACTGTTGTAGGCATAGGAGGTATTGGAAATTTATCACAAGTTGCAGGATTTTCTGCAGGATCTTTCTGCAGGATTTTAGCCTGCACGGTTACTATGGAATTTTTTCCCAATGATGCCAAATAAATACTTCCTACCCCACCTTTAACCCAATTAAAGGTGGAACAATTACTTTTGCTTTTATTGCCACTGTACTGTCCACAGGACATGTGATTAGATAAGCATTACAAGAAAGTTTGTTTCAATATACAGGCGTTCATAAAGCACTGGTGTAATAAATCATGTAACATTTTTTTACTTTTTTCTACTAAGTACTGTAGCAGGGTAACAACCAAACACTGCGTCACAATATTTGATTTCTCTTGAAGAAAAATACCCTCAGAAACCCTCACTCTACATGGCTCTGTGGTAAACCAATCATTGTTTGCTATGCAATTACTATGGTGCACCAGCGCAAACTCCAGTATACTGCTAACTACAGAGCAATTTACCTGGTGGTAATAGGTTTAATCAGCATTGCGTGAACTCTGGCAACGTCTTGAATGTAACAGATCTTCATTTATATATACAAGTCTCACACTCCAGCTTTAATATCCATGCTGATATACTGTATGTCTCTGGTGAATGTAAAAGATGGAGTTGACCTGCGCAGGTGATTTACAAGCTGCTCTCTCTGGATAGAACAGTTGTAGCTGTGTAACAGGCTCAACAGATCCTCCACTGTCACTGTACCATCTCTCCTCATTTCCAGGTGAGTCAGGCTATCACTCAACCCCTCATAGTTCTCCTGCACAAGAGAACTATGAGGGGTTGAGTGACAGCACAACAAGAGCTCAACATGAAACTTGTGCTGCTTTGCTTTTATAGTTGTTATCAATTAAGTATTTCTGTTCCAAATATTTTTGACATGAAATTCATATCATCAGAAAACTCCTCAAGTCAAACAACTGTTAAAGAGGTGCTGCAAACCTGAACTTGTTCTTTGAGCTGTGAACTAAATTATATGACTGCACTGTGACTAAACGCATCAATGTTAATATTGACTGAATTAATGGTTTATCAAATGTATAAAAAATCTGCATTTCATGGGTTGAAAAAACAGACCATCTACTATTTTAAATCAGCCCTGAACCTGCAAGGTCATGAAGTCAACCAGTTGGGACCCGTCTACATCATGAAATTAATATTAAACTCTAATCTGTCTTAGTCAGTCTCCGTGTCCCCTGACCCACAAGTAGCCACAAGCCCACGCCTCCTTCAGCTGGGTTTCCTCACTCCTTTTCTGCAATTTTTAAAGATGCTGCCAGGAAGGATTCTAGCAGAATTCAAGGGTGGCGTTACCTTTGAAATGATTTGAAACTGTGTGGAAATGACTAAGCCCTGTTTCATGGCATATTAATGGCTCAATAATCACAGCATGGGCAAAATGTTTCTACACTGGGCTTAAATGTTTGTTTATTCAAACCCCCTGGAGTAAGAAGCTAATTTAAAATAAGTAAAATAACAGCATATGTAGTACTGAAATGCATTGACACTCTGGGATCCAGAGCACCAAGGGGCAACTTAGGGTTCAGTGTCTTGCCCAGGGACACTTCGACATATGGACAGGAGGAGCTAGAATCAGAATGCCAACCCAAGGCGCCAAACCCAGGATGAAAGTCAACAGCTCTAATTCTGAAACCACAGCTACCTGACATATGGTCTGGAGCTGGGTTCGAACAGCCAAAGTCCACAGCTTAACCTTTTGCGCCACACCCCGCCCCACTCTTATCTGAGTAATTAAGGAAAGTATAAAAACTGTGTGTATTATGTGTGAATTATGCCTGCTATGGACTTCATTTACTTTAAAAGCTAATAGTGGTTTAAAAGTTTATTATCACTGAAATGCTCATTTCAGCTTCAATGGCCGCATGTATTTTATAATTATGTTAAAACCTTTTTTGTTTCAGGTCAATTATAAATCGTTCTCTGCTTTGTTTAAACTATGTAGTTAATTGACATACAATTGAAAATATTTGTTTAATTTCTTTTTGTTTTAAGAAAATCTGTCTATGAACATTATGGGTTGAATAATAATCTAAAATTAATCTGAGACCTCTAATGTATTGAAGTGTTCAACATTAAAAGAATAAAAGACATTATGAAATAAATAATCATATTAATAAATTGTGTAACATATATAAATTAACAAAACATTATTGTGAAATATGATTTCATAATTCATTTAATCTTTGTCAAAATGCCCTTTTTCACAAATCAGTTTTTGTTGAAAGGAGTCAGTTGAGGTATTCCAGGCATGTGGGGAGAGTCCAAGGGGCAGACCCAGAGCATGCTAGAGGGATTACATATCCCATCTGGCCTGGGGAAAGTCTAGAATCCCCCAAGAAGAGCTGGAGGATGTGACTAAGGAGAAAGACATCTGGGCTACTGACCTGGCCCCGGAGAAGTGGCAGCGTTCCATGGATGGAAGGATGGATAATCTGAAATTGCACACTGTACCCTTCTTCACTTACTCTATACACTCCAGTGAGACAGCGTCAGAGGAAACTGGTCTGTCAGGGTCCTGTTGGGCCTGATTTAACTTCTGGCTCAGAGGCTTGAGTTCCCCTTCATGATAAAACCCCAGCTTTACCAGGAAGTCACAAACTGCTACACGGCCCTGGCACTCGGGGTCAAACCTGTCCAAAGGAAGTAAAACACTGTGGCTGGAACAGACAACAGCACTTCACTGCATGATGATGCCTCAGCTGGGCATCTCTTACCTCAACCAAAGCTGGTCAAACTCATCAGACCTCATGGGAAGAGCATAGGTGAACAGGAAGTCCCTCAAGCTCTTTTTATGGATCCAACTCTGGCCATCTGTGTCAGACTGGCACAGCGCCTGATGGGAAATGGAAACGGGTACAGATCTTAGTCTCATGCAAAGAATAATTCCATGTATACTTCCTGTAAATTTTACTGACCTTAGACATGTCTGCCCACTTATAACATGCTCCAGAGGCAAAGAGTTCATGGAGCTGTTCTTGTCTGTCAGGAGAGACAGAAAAACAAACACTGAAGCACTAATCACTAAAGAGCCAACTTTCCTGAAACTGTTCCAAACATCAGTAATAACAGACTCACACACTAGCTCTTTGTGTCCCTTTTTTGCATTTGCCATTATTTTCAACAACATCGACAAATTCGGCATAGTTGAGGTTGCCCCCTAGATGCAGGCCAATCAGATCCAGCAGCCGCTGGTACTCCCCCTCCCTGCAAAAAAATCCCAGGCTGTTGTACAGCCTTTTGAAGTCATGGAGGCCAACAATGCCTTTACATTCCCTGTCCATCACGCGGAACGCTGTCAGAATGTCCTGATGGGGAGAGATTGGGTTATCAGACATTTGTTAATTGGATACTTGTGTGTTCATCATTATTTGCAATCACATTCTAGTAGATCCTAAAAATAATTTTCTGCTTAGAGTTTTCAAATGATCAAAAAAAAAATCTGTTATAAATCAACAAAAGGTATGACTGTTTCTCACCCAAACACAATGTGTATCAGCTTCCTCACCCCATGGATGATCTTAATCCTGGTCTTCATGGCAGCCAGGCACTGCTCAGCAGAAGATAGCAGGGGATCGACTTCATGCTTATCACCATGATCCCCAGAGCCCTGCTGCCTGTCGTTGGTTGTGAACTCTTTAGAAACATGGGTCAAATAGATGTTAGATATTTGATTTTTTACCTTTTAATTAGGTGCACAATTAACAATTAACACAATCAAATTCCCTTTAAATCTTTGTGAAGGAATTACACCCAATAAATCTGAATCTTTGTTTCATTTTGTGAATTATTTGTGTTTTTCCACAGAATGCCCTTCATGTCTGGAAAGCTACACTGGGCATCTGTCTGAGCTAATTTACATTGAATTAGATGCACACTTGTATTGTAAATCTGAGAAACTCCATTTGCATTCCTTCATAACATAAGTAAAATGACTTCCTGTTTTTGTTTTAGTGATTCTTCCCTTTTCTTGTTTCTTATTCTTTCTGCTGTGTTTCGCTTTATTTTTTTACAGAATACAAATTAGAGTGATGCCCTGCTGCTCTGTTTTCTGCTTCCAAAGCACATAATTAGCCCAAACAAGAGCATGAGTGTGATTCTGAATCTGCGTGCTTCTTTGCTCTGTGTTACGACCCGGTCTCGCAGTCTAGGGGAACTGATGAGATCGTAACTCATTATCAGAGTGTTACGTACCACGGCACGTAACACTCTGATAATGAGAGACGAAGAGGCTCACTCTGTACTCTCTACTACTCTATTTATAATCCAAGATGATTTCTCCAATGGCTCATGTGCTAAGAAAGACATAATTTTACAGGAAGCAGGGGGCTTATGTTTGATCACCATGGGTGGGTTATGAGTTTGGATGCAAGGCAAGTGGAGTGGAGGGGGATGGGAGCCTGGTTGGGAGTAGGAAGGGATTTTTAAAATCTCTATTTAAGCATTGAAAACCCTGCCCTGCAGAACTGATGAGATTGCTGATGCCTCTGGTCAAGACGTTCTGGCTGCCGCTCTTCTAACTCACTCTCATACTTGGCCAGGACCACTGAGCACTCGATCCGTCCATCCCTGAAGCCCAGCAGTTCAGTGAACTTCTTGAAAGTCTTATCGTCCAAGATAACCTGGCTGTCCTCTAGTATCTGGGGGCAGAAGATGAGAAGCAGGACAGGTTATGCAGTCTTCTGTACTGCTCTGCTTCAGGCCAGCTAGCATTGACTTTTCAGAGTCAACAACACTCATTCTCACTTAAGTACAGATGATCAAGGACATTTCACCTGTATCGTTTACTGACCAACTGTGGACAATTTAAAATGCCTAAATAAAAACATAGAAACAAAGTGAAATATAATACACTGTTTCCTTTTTATGTCTGCATTTAAAACATTTGTTAAAGGGACAACAATTTAACATTTTGTCTGTAATAACTGAAATAATCATTTTATTGGTCACATGAATGCTCCATGCCACAATTTCCACTATGTATATCAACTGTATTTTTGATTTGTTTGTTTTTATTTAGGCATTCTTAATTCAATTCAATTTTATTTATATAGCGCTATATCATAACAGAGTTATCTCATAGCACTTGTTAATATAGAGCAAGTCTAAGCCAACTCTATATGTATGTAAATCTTCAATAACAAAGTGCTGTGGGTGCAGGACAAAATACATCAGGACCTCCCTGTGCATACACAGTAAACTACACTGTAGACATTCTGATTTATTATAACCTGGGGGTTCACTTTTGGCCGTTTTGGTTGTTGTTCAAATCTCATAGTAATAACAGTCTTCTCACCAGTTTAACTGCTGAAACACAATGACAATTCTAAAAAGAATTTAAAATAATGTATCCTAATCTAAACCATAACATCTTAATGGAACCATCATTTTAACCAACGTTGCCAATATGCTCAACAGAAGTGGCCTTACAGAAGTGGAATTAGTTGCCAAATCTGTGGCAAACAGTTATTACAGTGTCTGAACCAGGCCCAGGCGTCAGCTCTGTGGCGGCTCATGTACTTGAGCACAGCAATATGTTTGCCACACCTGGGTCCAAATAAGGAGGATAAAAAGATAATTTAGATCACATATGTACAGCCTGATATGTATGAGCCCCGATGTCTTACTGTCTTCGTCATAATCAAACCAAACACATGATTGACATGGCCAAGCGTGTTGGAGATGCTCCTCCAGACAGTAACTGCTCCAAAGTGCACATTACATATCATCAACAACACTGTTGTTTCATCACTCTTCATCACCATGAACATACACACACTGTAGTTTATTAGGACTCAGTCCTACATACACCCTCCTGCTACCCCTAGTTCTCACTGGAGCACCAAATGTGGATTCATCCACTGCTGAAAATAAGCCCCAACTATTTCCTGTGAGGAGTTGTTTTAAGAACTGACTGAGCCTTTTTATCAGCCATAACTTTATGACCACTGACAGGTGAAGTGAAGAACACTGATTATCTCATTACAATGGCACCTGTCAGTGGGGTGGGGGGATATATGAGGCAGCAAGTGAACATGTTGTCCTTCAAGGTGATGTGTTGAAGCAGGAAAGATGGGCAAGGGAATGGGAAGGATATGAGCGACTTTGATAAGGGCCTGATTGTTATGGCTAGAGGACTGGGTCAGAGCATCTCCAATACTGCAACTCTTGTGGGGTGTTCCCAGTCTGCAGTGGTCAGTACCTACCAAAAGTGGTCCAAGGAGGGTAAAGCAGTGAAGCGACGACAGGGTCATGGGCTGCCAAGGCTCACTGATGCGTGTGGGGTGTGAAGGCTAGCCTGTGTGGTCTGATCCAACAGAAGAGCTACTGTACCTGACATTGCTGAAAAGTTCATGCTCCTTTTGATAGAAAGGTGTCAGAACACACAGACCATTGCAGTTTGTTGCATATGGGGCTGCATAGTCGCAGACCGGTCAGGGTGCCCATGCTGACCCCTGTCCACCACTGAATATGCCTATAATGTGCACGTGAGCATCAGAACTGGACCATGCAGCAATGGAAGAAGGTGGCCAGTTCTGATGAATCACGTTTCTTTTACATCATGTGGATGGCCAGGTGCATGTGTGTTGCTTGCCTAGGGAAGACATGGCACCAGGATGCACTGTGGGAAGAAGGCAAGCTGGTGGAGGCAATGTGATGCTTTGGGCAATGTTCTGCTGTGAAACCATGGGTCCTGCCATTCATGTGGATGGTACTTTGACATGTACCAACTACATAAACTTTGTTGCAGAACAAGTACACCCCTTCATGGAAACGGTATTCCCTAATGGCTGTGGCATCTTTCAACAGGATAATGTACCCTTCCACACTGCAAAAATGGTTCAGGAATAATATGAGGAACACGAAAATGAGTTCAAGGTGTTGACTTGGCCTCCATATTCCCCAGATCTCAATCCAGTCGAGCATCTGTGGGGTGTGCTGGACAAACACTTCCGATCCATGTAGGCCCCACCTCACAACTTACAGGACTTAAAGGATCTGCTGTTAACATCTTGGTGCCAGATACCACAGCACACCTTCAGAGGCCTAGTGGAGTCCATGCCTCGATGGGTCAGAGCTGTTTTGGCGGCAAAAGGGGGACCTACACAATATTAGGCAGGTGGTCATAATGTTATGGTCGAATGTCTTACGGTATATACTTGTGAGGTGTTTTTGGAGATTTATGTCTTCAATAGGAATAAATTAAAATTATTAAAAATCCATGAAATTATTAAAATATTTAAAATTCAGTACATGGTTCTGAAACGTGAAAGGTAGGTAAATGTTTTGTTGGTGTTTATTGCTGAAAAAAAACTGAATGAAAGTTTTTATTCAGCAATAAACAATAAAAGCCCCAATAGGGGGTTTGTGCCAGCAGTTCATCCTGTGAGTCAGACTGCATGGAGGGTGTAAATACAGTAGAATGAAATAAAAAAATACAAATACTGTATATATACAATGTACAAATCCGTGTGTAGATTGTCAGGGTTCAGTATGTCTGCTTTGTTGTCGAGACAGTCATGTAGCTTTTACTTGTTCCAGACTCACCTTCCATACATCTGTCTCTGACAGCAACCCGTCAAAGCTGTGGGCGATGGTCTGGATGTGGTCAGCCAGACTGCTGTGGCGTTTCTCTAACCTTGATCTCATCCTCTGGAAAACATTGTCCAGGATGGTGCAGGTGTCTGGAGTAACCTGCTGGCTAGAGTGAAGCTGCTGTCCCCTGACTGACTGCAGGGTCGACTGAGCTGATGTGCATAGCCTGTAGGGCAGATTGTTTAGGACTTTTTTAGGACAGAAGTGGGCTATAAAGAAAAGATGAAAGTATGCGTCCACAAGTCTGTGTGACCAATAAAGTCAACAGTGAAACCAGAGCAATGCTGTAATCAAACAGATGCTTCGACCCTTCAAGAACCAAAAATATACGACATAACAATAATTAGTTTGAGGATTGTCAGTCAGGATTTAGAGTGCATCACAGCACAGAGACAGCATTGGTGAAAGTTACAAATGACCTTCTAATTGCATCAGATAAAAGACTTGTCTCTGTACTTGTCTTGTTAGATCTTAGTGCTGCATTCGATACCATTGACCATCACATTCTATTACAGAGACTGGAACATTTAATTGGCAATAAAGGCACCGCAGTAAGCTGGTTTAAGTCCTATTTACAAGATCGATATCAGTTTGTACATGTTAATGATGAATTGTCTGTGCACACCAAAGTTAGTCCACAAGGTTCTGTGCTTGGACCAATTCTAATCACCTTATACTGTATATGCTTCCTCTAGACAATATTACCCCACTAGACTCTTCAGCTGATCCAAAATGATGCAGCACATTTACTGACAAGAACCAGCAAAAGAGGTTACTTTTGTAGACACCTACCATCATATCTTAGATCATAGAGCTCATAGTATGCTATTACCCCACTAGAGCACTGAATGCAATGCTCCTTGTAGTTCCTAGAGCTCTAAAAGTAGAATTGGAGCCAGAGCCTTCAGCTATCAAGCTCCTCTCCTGTGGAAGCAGCTCCCACGTTGTGTATGGGAGACAGAGACCCTCCTCACATTTAAGAGTAGGCTTAAGACTGTTCTCTTTGACAAAGCTTATAGCAGGGCTCACTCACCTGAGCCACTCCTTAGTTATGCTGATGCAGGCCTAGACTGCCGGGAGATTTCTCCTGATGCACTGAGCTCCTCTCTCCTCCTCTCCAACTTTTTAATACACAGTTACACCCATTAATGCTTGTTACTAACTCAACTGCATCCCTTTCTTTCCTTTGTCTCTCTGAGCACAGAGTACTGATTTCCTGGGTGCTTCATCAGGTCTATCCCCAGCACAGAGTACTAGGGTGCTTCATCAGGTCTCTCCCCAGCACAGAGTAAATGGTAAATGGTAAATGGACTCTTTCTTATATAGCGCTTTTCAACCGGAACGGTTCCCAAAGCGCTGTAACAGTAATCTAAGTTTGAACAGTAGTCTAATTCACCCATTCACACA
>JAVQJF010084670.1:0-13231 GCA_036023855.1 Gadopsis marmoratus | reverse complement strand
GTCTTGGTGAAACTAACCTGTGATTTATTAGAAGTGATTGAATGTTTTAAGTAAAGACCATGTGGAAAAAAGGGTTTAAAGAAATTGTTGAATGCTTGTGAAGAAACAGGAGGGTTATTATAGTTGGCCATTTGAAAGTGGAAAGATCAAGGACATACACTGCAGCAGAATGGTGAACATCTCATAATCCATCTTTTGTTCTTTGTTGAAGAAGAATACAATTTCTATGATCAAAAATATTATGCTGGCATTTGCCTAGATAGAGGGTTGTTACTTAGATTTTAGTTGTTATCAGATGTATGATCAACTGAGGGAATTTAACTTCAAAGATATTTTTAATGTCAGGATTCTTTGCTATAAGACTTTATATAAGCATTAGTCTTCAGCATTTACATATTCACATTTTGCCCAACAGATAGCAGCAGAAGGCTCTATAAATGACCTTGTAGTTAGCTAATATTTTCCTTCTCTTTTTATGACTTCATAGAAAGAAACAGAGGCAGTAAAAATGACTTAAGTAGTTCCATATTTAGAAATGGAACTGTTGCCTGTTGGTAAATTTAGGTGATGTACGTGAAATGGGCATTTTGTCATCGCTACATATTATTTTTTCTGTTTTTCTCTGTGTAAGTCTGTGATTCCATACTGGGACACACCAGTGGATGCTTCTCCTTCACAAACCACCTTGTCAGTGCCACCTTGCAGCAGGGCGACAGGTTTGAACAGTACAACATGGCATTTCCTGAGGATGCACTGACCAACACCTTGAATACTCAATGGAAGCAAGCTGAAGACAGAGCTTAGTCTCATCTAGAGCAAGGAAGAGTTTAAAGCCTGTCGTGGTGCTGTGGGTCTATTCCAGTTGTTTATGGAGAACGATCTTGGAGAAGTCTTTTGAGAGACTGTCACTCTTCTAAAGATCCTGATCACCACATCCATGACCACGGCGAAAGCTGAGAGGTGCTTCTCAACCTTGATAAGAATTAAAACTTTTCTCAGAAACACCATGACCCAGGAGAGGCTGAATGCATTGGCCATGCTGTCAATGGAAAAGAGACTGGTGACTGAGATAACTGACTTTAACCAGAAAGTCATTCAGAAATTTGTAGCTCAGAAGGAAAGGAGGGTGAAATTTATGTTCAAGTAGTTCTATTGGCCAGTGTTTAGGCCAATTACAACATTACAGTTGTGACGCTGTGAGGGGCGTCCAATGATCTGACATGTGCAATCGTCTTTCTTTTCCTTCTTTTCTTCCGTTGTTCTCCCTGATTTTCCTTTCTTCTCCGAAACTCTCCACTCTCTTTTAACCACCAGTCAATCAGCTGATCGGTCCCGCCCCCCCCCGGGGTCGCTGGGAGTCGTAGTCCCAGGCCCCGCTGCCATGACGTCCTGTTGGCCCTGGCATAACCACAGGGTGGGGACATACCGTCCGATGATGACTACAATGTCACACAGTGTAGTGTTCTGTTTTTAGATTTGTTTGTTGTTGTTTTGCTGAGCTATGAAGTGCTGCTTCAGTTTGTTTGTCTCCCCCCAATCTTCACCCCCCTAAAATCTTTATCACCAGCTGCTACTACTATCTGTCTATCTATCTATTCCCTTCCACTTTGAACTCTATATAATCTCTCTTATAGTGCAACTCTCAGGACAAAGTTAAATCACCATGTAGATGGCGTATTGCCATGACATTTGCTGAACATGATCAGCAAATGCCTGTTACACTTCTTGCCATACTACTGGTGAGACTGGAAACATTTGGCAAACCTTTTGCATCGTGCTGAGTATAATTAGCCACATAACCTCTTTGGGGCTGCTTGAAGGTCTGTAGACATTTAGTCGTATTAAACATTTATTTATGCAGAGCCAGTCAACTGAGCATGCATGCTCTTTTACAGCAATACTCTGACATTCATACAGTTCTCCTGGGAGCTGCACAGAAAGATCAGAGTCTGCTAATGCTGGTCACTGCAGAGACGCACTGCAACAGTTGCTTATGTGCCTAGGCTGCCTCTCCCTTGAGAGATAACATTGGTATTCTTCCTTCTCTGTCACAACCAAGCTTCTCTAGCCTTACTGCTTTAAACAATGTGTCAATATTAAAATCCTCAACAGCTTTGACTCTTAATTACAGATGCAAAGCATCAGTTATATATAGAACATATACTATGTTTGCCTTTTATTTAACTGTTGCTTTCTGACACGTCCTATAGCTCAGAGAGATGTCTTCTCCATAACATTATCAGAAATATTTATAAGAAAAAGGAACAGTTTGTTTTCTTAGGATTCACCATGCAGGATTTCCCATTTCTCCAGGCATCTCTCAAGCAGCATGTTGACTTCACAGTTGAAAAGCCTTCTGTCCACGAGGCACCACTTCAAAGTGGCTTTCATTTCTCTGAACACACCATACAGAGTACAAATTCACTTTCATGCTATGTCCCAAAATGTGACCTTTTCGTCCACCATTCAATCTGAACTGTCCCTTCCTATAACACCCTCATCTGTCTCTTAATGGCACCTTTCCTCAATTTCAATAGTTACTGTATCTGTCAGTCTAGACCCACCATCATTCTTCATTTGTGTCAGTGGGAGACTGGCCTTGGTCTGAGATCCATGACTCCACAGCTGTCTCTATTGTCTTTTTTGACTTCTGTATCCAGCTACATCACTTAAGAAACTAATGTGTTTTAACTGGGACCAGTCTAGTGTTGTACTTACACAATAATCAAACAGTGGAAAATGAAAATTAACTGAAAAATAGTCTAAAATATTCTACTGCTACATCATCCAGCTCGATTAACCATCCTAACATAACATGGCCAAATCCAAGGTACAGAAATTGAGCAGCTTTTCCCCAAAACCTACTCTGAATTTGTTGCAATGATACTACTTAGATTTAGTTAAATATGCTAACTGTTTAGCAGATTAAATACATGCCATCTTCACCAAAAGACTGAACCATTTGCTAAGAGTTTTTCACGTTTTATTTTTTGAGGTGTATTATTGCCAATGCTCTACAGGTAAACTACAGTTGAAACATTCAGTTAAGAAAATCAAGCCAATATGGGCCAATATACTCATTACTTTCACAAACATACATACATAAGACCAGTGTACTGCAAGTGCACACTGTTCTGTGTTCTTGTGTCTTTAAATGCAGGTGCAGGAGAGTAGGTGTACACCTGCTGTGTGTGCACTGTTTGCTAACAAGAACAGACACGGATGCATAATTCTGTTGCTGTGCTATGAATACGTGTGTGTGTGTGTGTGTGTGTGTGTGTGTGCGTGTTTGTACAGTACATGTACAAACAAACTGCAGGCCCAGCGACTGTATAATTCAGACTGCAGGATACCCGAGGGTGCAGCCCTCTTTCTTCGCTCGGTTACTCACGAGAAAAAGAGGGAAAAACACCCCCAATCCAGCTGCAGCTAGGAAACAAATTGAGCTAAAAGGTCAATCTCTCCCACCCCCCCCACCTAACTTTAATTAACAAATCACTTACAAATGCTAGAGAACCAGGGGCTATGAAAATATCACATTGTAAAGTTGCTTCTTCCGTGCTATTCAGCCCTAGTTGGTTACCATTTAATAGACCAGGGAATGCATGTTAATCATTAGCTAAAACACCCAGCCATGTTCTATTGTTGGAATGAGTCGTATGTCCTGTTTAGGAGAAGTCCTTGTGACTGATACAAGCTCTAGTATGCATTACACTTATTCTTTCTGTCAGAGCTACAATCAAATGTCAAGTCAGATCAATTAAATGAAGAAGTTAGGCCAACATAGGATATTTTGTTGCTTGTGTTTTCATTTACTGCATGTGCAGAGATTCAAAGTTCCTTGAGTCATGCTTGCTGAATAAACTTTAGAAAAAAAATTATAAACACTGCGCCTGCCAAAAAGGCAATCTCTGAATTATGCTGAGGCACAGCCATTAGTGAGATTGGCAATGCTCTCTGATACCCAAGTTATCCCCTCCAAACCTTCTCCATTTTTTTCTTTCTTCTTCCAACACTTCATTTATCTATTGCTCTGTCAACTGGAGTCTCAGTTAATAGCACCAGAAATAGAACCCTGCTTTTATTTGTTTGGAGTCCCATAACAATGCCACCTAATCAGTCTGGGTTGGACCAAAGGGGGTGGGAGGCAGAGGGGAAAATTGAAAGTGCTGAATTATTGCATTAGCTATAATGAGGGGACCAGAACATAAAGATAAAGCCTCCTTGTTGCAGAAGCAGACAGAGAGAGAAACAAAAAATGAATAGATGAAAGGAGCATAGAAAGGAGCAAATATAAATAAAAATTAGGAGGGAGAAGAGGAGAAGTTGTAGACAGCGAGATTCTAAGGATATGAGGGGCATGTGGTATGAAGGGGTGCAGACTGGATGGCAGAGCTGAGGAATAAAAATGAGAGCGTGGGAGAGGGAAACAGATGTCCGATAAACCAACTCATCCTTCTGTCCTCGTACTGAGCTGCACAAAACCAGCACAACTGGAAAATGAAAAAGCCAAAGAGAGATGTAGGTATAATAAATTAAAAGGTGATGTGAAACAGAAGAAATGGAGTCAAAGGAAAATGTAAAGAGTGAAGGTGTGCAGAACACCAGAAACAGATGTTGAGATACAGGGTTTTCTACGACAACTAAGGAAATAGGGACCTGGGAGATCCATATTAGAGTGGCTTGGTACATATGATAGTACAATAGAATATGTCCTGTCTTTGTATTCACCATATCGTTTAGTAAGGACAAGTGCATACAAGGTATGAAATGGCAGACACATTAGGAAAAACATTGTTGAAATATACCCATGGCAACCACACTTCACCACTTCAAATAGACGATATAGTTAATTATGTGGAGGAATTTTGCTGTTTGTTGAGAATATGTTTTGCTGGTGTGGTTGTTATGTCGCTCAGTCCAATGGATTAGGGTGATTTTTCAAATTTTCTTTAATGTATGATTTATTTATTGGTTGATTGTTGATGAACCGTATTATGTCATTATTTTCCATTGCCTTATGAAGAGTTATTACCATTGCTATATTTGATTGACAACAGTAAAGCATCTGTCCTCATCACAAACCGACTATGCTTCTCAATACAACTATGAAAATCTGTGAACACCATTAGCAAAACCATTTACATAGATATTGTCTATCCTTTCAAATTGATAAAGTTGTTTTGTTCCCCTCCTAATTGTCAAATGCACTGTAAAGCACAGTAATGCAGCCCACAAGCTTGTTCAGTGGGTTTTAAACTAGACCTGCATGGGCTCTGGCTTTCTTCAATATGCCTCCACAGTTACTGCCCTGTTCTGCTCCACCAATGGGACTTCCCCAGGGGAGCCAATTAAGAGTGTCCACTGTGCTGGTGACATCTGCTCCAGCCGCAGCCCCAAAAGCCTCCCAGCTCCACATCAGTGATGAAAAAATACGGCAGAACTGGCTGATAGGGGAGGAGATGGAATAGAGAGTGTCAGAAAGGAAGAAGGCATCAATAAATACAGCACTCAACCTGAAACCATCAAGAGATCATTGTATGTTGGAGAGGAACCCTTTATGGAGAGAGGGGGCTACAGTGTGACTCCAGGTTGTGTACAGTTACTTCAGCTGTGTAGGGTGTGTTTTATGAAGAAAACCGGACCCATCTATTGATTCTATATCAAAATATGGCATTGTAACAAAGATGTATATGTTATCCATTCTAATTGAAATACTGATTATTTTTCTCATTTGCCAAATTCTAGAGAAACTGAACAATTGAAATATGAAAAACAGAGCTACTGTATCTCCTAAACTGTAGCCACTGCCCTGCTAAGGGAAACCAGTCATTGGGTATATGTTTTGGTATTGAGTCTCACAAAAAGGTTGGTTTGATAAGCAATGCAACACTGAATTATTTCTAACATTGAGATTTAAACAATTTTGACATTTTCAAATGTCCCTGAACATCTTATTTTTCTATTTTTAATACAGCGTTATTTACTTTGATCAACTCTGGCCTTATAGAGCAACCTAGTTTTCTTCTTCTGTGCTCCATCTTATCATTCCATTCTATCTGTTACTTTAAAAAAACTTTTGATAATTCAATGGAGTGTAGAACACAAACTTCTTCATCATCATCTTGTCAAGGACAGAAGAGAAGCAATCACTCAGGTGAGGAAAGTGAGAATAAGCATTGTGATATTTTTGAAGGTTTTGAATTGGAGTCTCTGACATAACTCTTATGATGCAGATCACCAGCAGGGGTGGTGATTATTCATTCCAGGAGTTTGCCTGAAACAACCTCTGCAAAGTGCGATACAGTATGTTAGCACGGATAACGCCACTCTGTTGTTACCAAACAGGTTTCCATTTTTTCTTCAGAATTCCCACATGCCTTCTTTTCTTCACCATTGATTGTTTAATGCAGCACAGTGCCACTGTGGATTTGATTTGGTTTCACTAATTGATTAAGGGCTGTGACTTGAGGGTGAAAGTGCTACCACTATTGCTTTACATCTGTATGTGGAACTGTACTGTGCTGCTGTGTGTTCTCTTTCTTCCTGCTCTCACTCTCTCTCATTTTCTGGAAGTTGGCATATAACATCTGTAGGTAAAAATATCTATATATATCTAAAATAATATCTCTGAATAACAGAATCAAAAGGCAAAAATGTTACAATTATGGCGACTCTCCCCAACCCTAGCAATTTAGTGTAGCATTTGAGTGAAGTGGCGGAACTTGCAAGGGACAGACTAAAAAAAAGAATGGTTTTCTAGAGTAATTTTTGCTAATGTGATGAAAAAAGGGAAACTGTAAGCATTGTGATTCTCTCATAAAGTAAACCCTTGTCTTATTTCTTCTTCATTGTGTGAGATGTCCTTGAGTCTTGAGTAAATACGAGGAACAGATTATCAGTTATCTCTTGCCACACCTGTAACAAGGTATCTGTTCACTTCAAGCGTGCAGAGCTTAATTTGCAATCAAATAGCAATGAGACTCAGACAGAGTGGAGTGGATATTCTCCTGCCAATCAAACCTCAGCTTCAACAAAGTCACACAAACACACACACTGCCTACACGAACACACACATACACATGCATTATACATAACTGCACACATACATCCTACTCAGTGCAGTGTAAGGAACCTTGTGTCAGTTTCCACTCATTAAGGTATTAAGATGACACTTAACAGAGCATTTCTAAACGCAAACAATGTCATGTCCATTGCATGACTCTCTAATGAGCTACTAACATGTACACAGACACAGATGCACACAAACCCACACTACACTCTACAACTACTTTTCTTCACCTCCCAGCTTCATCCACAATGCAAATACATTTTACCATATGCAGGTTTCTGTGAAATTTTCAACATATTTACTCTTGCTTTATCTTGCTCTTGCTAGCATCCCACAGGTGCAGACAAAGAAATTGCTAAAATGACAAACTCAAGGTCCCTGTTCAGTTTACGTCAGCCACCACTGCCCACTGTCCATAGTCACAACGTCATGTCACCTCGCCTTTCACATGTCAGACTTGACAAGCTTCTAACAGCTTCCCTCTAAAGGGACCTTCTGTCAAATCTGACAATTGCGACCATTAACCAACAGCCATGCCATGTTGCTAGTTGAAACGCTTGAATGTTGCTGCTGCTACTGTTGCTTTACATTTGTACATGGAACTGTACTGTGCTGCTGTGTTCTCTTTCCTCCTGCTCTGACTCTCTCACTCCACTCCTCCTTTCCCTCTCTCTCAACCGGTCGAGGCAGATGAGCCTGGTTCTGCTCGAGGTTTCTTCCTGTTAAAAGGAAGTTTGTCCTTCCACTGTCGTCTAGTGCTTTCTCATGATGGGAATTGTTGGGTCTCTGTAATAAAGAGTTGGTCTAGCCCTGCTCTATATGAATGAGTGCCCTGAGATAACTTTGTTATGATATGGTGCTATATAAATAAAACTGAATTGAATTGAATGTGTTATTTAGAGAAGTGATTCCCAATCTGGGGTACTTGTACCCCAAGGGGTTCTTCTGCAGTTAGCAGAGGGTAAGTGGAAAAATTGTGACGCTAAAGCTAAAAAAATCAAAATACAATAGAAATTATGATTTGATAATATATATATATATATATATACACATATTTGTGTTTAGGAAAGAAATCAACATGCAAGTAAGATCACAAATTTGTGGGATGCTGATCTTGACACTGTGCAAGACATGCCTCAGTTTTCTACCAACCTGAGTCAACTGTGAGTTGATTAAGTCTGCAGAAAGACTAGCTGGAAAAGAGACAACAAAAATCTAAAAGTAAAGATACTGTTAATGGTTGAAATGAACCAGTTTATGTCACTCCAAATAGCTGTAGTTCCAAAACCACACAAAAAACCATTAAACCATGCCTTAAAGACTGAATGGTATTGAAGGTAATGGACCGAAGGTCTTCTATAAAATGGAAAGCCAGTTATCTTATGGTCAGGTCTGATTATAGGTAATTATAGAGAGGAAGTAGTGGTTGAGATGTGGGGGGGTTCTCTTTACCAAAACATTAACCATATGGCGGATCAGTCGTGTGTGCACATTGCCCCCACTCCTTTGGAGACAGCCATATCCATACACATACCCTTTGGTGCCATCTTGACAGATTTTGCATATGGCTCCATGGTCACATTTGCCATCGCTGCTTCTTGTTTCAATATAGCAACAGTATGGTATAGGGTCCACTATAACACAAGCGGCACCAGAAATGGAATCAATGGGGAAAAAATAGAATGTGTGCACATATTAGGTATTCATGATGTGGCTGTTGGCTCTTGACCTTGGTCCTGGTTATTATAAAAAGCAGAGATACCATGAAGATTTTCCACTGAGCTACCGTTTTCCTATTAAAGACTTGAAATATTTGAGTGTGAAATAGTACTCCCATTAGGAGGGAGGTCAGCAAACCAATGAGGAAGGATCAAAGGTGACAGCCTGAGGGAGGAAGCCCTGGACACTCTGGTCCTCTACGGAGCCTGTCAACAGTCTGATTAATACATGTGGCAGATCAGAGAGAAAGAATGTATAAAAGGATACCAATCCTTTCTTTACTGCCTTCTTGTGTACATGCCACCCACATAACAGACATTAATCAAGAAGGAAAGGGATTGTCTTCTCTCTACAGTATGGCACAAAAAATAAAACTTTATCTATGTCTGAGGCAAAGGGAGGGGTAATGTTGCATGACATTCTCTTCATATTGCTGAGCTAGAGGTCACCTCCCGGCACTGAGAGAAAAGAGAGAGGGAGAACAATAACGCTCTCCATCCCTCACCTGCCCGCCTACTTTGCCTGCATTCATCAATCCTCTCCCCTCTCTCTGTTCCATCTATCTAGCCTTGTGTGACATACACACAGAGTAGCAGTGTACCAATAACACATATTGCTTCCTTTGCCATTAGCACAAATTGACTTGCATGGCCAGTACTTTGATTATGACATGAACTAACCAACATCACCCTCTATGATTACTGTTAGGAACTGTAGCCTGAACATGCAAACAGCATATCAGGGTTCTCATTGCATTACCCAGCATGCCTGGGTGGTGTTATAATTGCTTCTGAGCTTTGGCATCACAGAATAATGTTTTGCATGTTAAATTTACACCATGTAATTAATTTAATTGATGGAGCATAGTGAAACAAGGACTTCGTTAAAAAGGTATGTAATTTTGAAATCTGATCAACACACTCAGTGTTCAGTGTTTAACAAAAAAATCACTCACATTAAATTGCATTTCTGAAGCTATCTGCTGGAGTGGACATAAGTGTTTTCCTGTGTATTGAACAAAAATTACATTTGCGCAAATGGAATGAGTCATATTAGATTGACAGAATACAGTACATTTACAGTCTGCCCACATCATAGCTTGTGAATCATCTGTATACTTTCATCTTCTCTGAATCATTGACATCTCAGATTAAAAATAGTAATGTAATCCCACATTTTACGCATGTATGACAGGACTGAAATTATATTTTCAGTGAGTACCAGAATGAGAACAAAAGGTTTTAAATGTTCTTGCTGAAGATAGTACAACAGTGCATCCATTAGAGACCAGCATCCGTCACGTTTATTGCTTGTAAATATCTCTGACCTTTTGATCCTCAAAGTATGGTCCAGAAGCAGGTCCAGAAAGGAAGATGGGGGTTACGAATGGTGGGAGGAAACTGACAAAGCAAGATGGATGACTGACAGGTAGGGAGCACACTCTCTCAACAGGGGAAATGATTCAAGTCAAGTGCAGTGCTGGGAACTCCGCCTCTGCATAAAGCCAAGAACACGAGATGACTATATATCACTCTGGGCACTCATTGCATACACACTCTCTTTATCTGGCCCTCTATAATGGAAAGGAAATAAAATGGATATTAAAATAATGCAGCAAAGCAAAGGATGTTAACTAAGAATAAGAGTAATGCTGAGCTCCATGGGGAAAAAAGGAAAAATAAAACATGTCCAATCATGGACAAACAGATCAAGGCAACTATGCAGAAAATGTTTCACATGCAGACAAGAAGACAAGTGTATGGTGGAAGGCCAAGCAAGTTCAATGGCATCTGAGCGATGGTGTCCAGGTGGAGGTCGTTTGTTTAGCAGTGCCAGGATGTAGCCTTAATTAACTTCATGTCAACCATCCATCCACCTTGAGCAAGATACAGCATATCTGGCTATTGTGGATCTAAATGTCTGTCGGTGTAATTCCTCAAATGCCAAAATACTTTGTTTTCTTGACATGATGCCAGGGTGTTTGTTTGGGTAACTATAGAGCATGCCGGCCTGTAATATGATCATTACAGGAGCCAGCATGACTAAAAATACAACCTAACCAATGTCAGGCCCACTAACAATAATTATTTGTTCCTGTAGGATTTTGTTTCATGATTAGTTGTAATCTAACCCAGTTTGTGGGTAAATCTAGAATTCTATCCAAGCTGAAAAGAGCAGGACTGATTGTGTACTGGACAGCCATTATCCTGACTGATGAATATGCAGTAAGATAGGCCTGCAGTAATTGAGGGGAGCGCCAGTGTATCTGGACACAATATACACAAGTTTAATTCAAACTATTTCAAGGAACCTAAATTACCTTGGAGAGTCAAATTCAGTGTGAATTCCCAGTATTTTGGACACGTGTGCTATGCCAGTTTTAATTTATGTGGCTAAGGGGCCATTTAGTCCCTCAGCATAAACAAATAAGCAGATGAAATGTCATGTTTCTCCCTGTTATGTTTTTCAGGAAGACATTCTACACTTAGCTTTGCAGTTGTAAATGGGAGATTCTGGGGAAACAAGTCATTTTCAAATTCCCTGCCAGACTGAGTCCCTTAGCTCGCCCACATACCCTGCCATTGGCGGTCAATAATCTGCCCAATGAGGAAACATTAGCTGGCATGTGGAGGAAGAAGAGGATGGGCGACTGAGTGATTTGCCTTACATACAGGCCATGAGATAAGCTTCTTGGTTTCCCCCTTGGCAGATAAAGGCCCCTACATTACAGTTATCGCAGACAGATTATAGACTCCACTCTCTCTGTAAGTACAGGATGACGCTGGATAGGCCTTCACTGCACCATTAGGAATGCTCTGCCTGCACTCTTCTCCACTGCAATCAATCTAGTTTACAGCCACTTCGAGTTATCACTTTCACTTGACTCTCTCTAAGTACATATTGACCTACGCTGTTCCTAAATCCCATGAGGAAAAAGGTTGTACCTGGTCCACACCCAATCTGAATGTCAGATCCTACAATCAGATAACTGCAAAAGCACCATGAGCCACACCATAAAATATTCTATACTATAGAATATCTATGCTATAAAATCTATAGCATAAATAAAGAAAAGTCAACTTTATACTGGTACTAATGTAACACACAGATGGAATAATCTCAAGAAAATGTCTAGACAGTCAGTGCTGTATTGTCTCAGGTGCTCTTTTGTAGTCATCTCATGTGTGTAGTAGAGTGGTGAGTGATGAAAAGGAAAAATGTCAATGCACATTTCAATCATGCCACGGGCAGAAGAGCAACTGGTCTGAAAGACAGAGATTTAGGGCCCGTGGCCCAGAACTATGAAGCTGAGCATGGCTTTGGTTAGCCCCAAATGGGACCATCACCTGGGCCCACTTCTGAATAACCTATTCCTGCAGTGAAATGACTGATGGGCTGGAATAAGATGGCAGCAGTGCAGAGTAGAGTGGAGCAGAGTGGAAAGTAACGGGGGTTCGCCTGTCTTTGGTTCTGCTCCAGTAGCGCCTTGGTTCATCTCCATCTACAGCACCCCAAAGGCCCCCAGGGAGGAGATTTAAGTGTGTCAAGGCTTTGTGTGCAAGAAGATAGGTTAGGACTTCAATCACACACTGTACCAAGGGTATATCACTCTGTATCTCTCTCTCTCTCTCTCTCTCTCTCACCTTCCTTTGCCTCCCCAGCTGTGCAAGCTGTCCTTTTCATATTCTATTAATCTCTGGTCTTTCCACCATTCTTCCTCATTTCTTACACTCCTTCCTTCTCTGATATGGAAGCTGCAGGGATGACTTGTGGGCACATTAAGGGTAGTGGCAGGGGGGGAATGATGCTGCTTCTGTCAGTCATCAGGGCCCTGACAAAGACGTGTCTGATGATGATGCAGACACATCCTTGAATTCTGCATAATTTCTACTGGTAGAACATGTGGGTGTGTGCATGTGTGTACTTTTATGTGATACGGTGTAGCAGGAGGTTGCTGTCAGTCAAGCTCATTCAGTAAACCTTAATTTTCATGTCTTCACATATATAGGAGGAGGGATCGCAGCAATTTTCTCTACACTGTTTGGGTGTAATGACATCAACCTGGGTGACTTCACATCATTTGAATACTTTGCTCTTGACCTCAAAGCAGATCTGTCAGTGTTGATCATTACATTATATCGACCACCAAAACATTCATCAGTATTTCTAAAAGAACTCTCAGAACTGATCTCATTGGGCATCACCAGATGTGATAGACTCATCCTGAATGGAGACCTGAATATTCACATTAACAACAAGAATGACCCCATATCTACGGAGCTTGTGAATTTGTTCGACAACTTTGAACTCCCCCAACATGTAAATGTAGCCACACATCAACATGGCAACACACTAGACTTAGTTATAACATCAGGGTTAAACATTGATATTCATTCATTCATTCATTCATTCATTATCCATACTGCTTATCCCGAAGGG
>JAVQJF010084664.1:0-12888 GCA_036023855.1 Gadopsis marmoratus | reverse complement strand
GAACCAAACTGTGATGGCTAGACGACTGGGTCAGAGCATCTCCAACACTGCAGCTCTTGTGGGGTGTTCCCGGTCTGCAGTGGTCAGTACCTACCAAAAGTGATCCAAGGAAGGAAAACCGCTGAACCGGCGACAGGGTCATGGGTGGCCAAGGCTCACTGATGTGCGTGGGGAGCGAAGGCTGGCTCATGTGGTCCGATCCAACAGAAGAGCTTCTGTAGCTGAAACTGCTGAAGTAGTGAATGCTGGTTCTGATTGAAAGGTGTCAGAACACACAGTCACAGTTTGTTGCATATGAGGACGCTCAAGGTGCCATGCCATCTCAATGTTATCAGTGCATGTTTCAACATTTAAGAAACCAATTTATGTCAACTTTATTTCAAAACAGACCAATTCTGGTGGGACTCAAACCCACAACCTTTAAATCACTCCTCTTGTGCTTAACTAGAAGTCCAATGCGCTATCCGTTGCACCACAGAGCCTTGTATTTTCTCCAGTTTTGGAGGTGTTTGTTGACCTCACACATGTTTTATGCATTTAACAATAAAACTTGCATTGTGGCTGCTTGTATTTTTAAAAAACAGGTACATTTTCCATGCAGTTCCTCTTAAAGCCACTAGAGAGATGCTGGTTCCAAGACAACAAAGCTGCTGTCATCATGGCTGGTTATGAAAGTCTGATGGACTTGAATTTCATTGCTTAGCATCTGAAAGTGAGGCTCTGTGGCGCAACACATAGCGTGTTGGACTTCTAGTTAAGCACAAGACCTCATACCTTTAGTTGGCTATTCGAATGCATCATGTTAGTCCCCGAGGCTCATTGATTGTCGTGGGGATTGAAGGCTGACCCGTGCGGTCCGATCCAACAGTAGAGCTTCTGTAGCCCAAACTGCTGAAAAAGTGAGTACTGGTTCTGATAGAAAGGTGTCAGAACACACACAGCATCAGTTTGTTGCATATGGGGAACCTCAGGGTGCTCATGCTGTCTGAATGTTACGGCTGACCTGTGTGTGTGTGTGTATATATATATATATATACACCCCACTTTATTGTGGGGGTCTGTTTGTATATTGAATGACAATATGTATTTAAATTAATTTCTGTAGGAACATTTTGTTTATGCTAAAAAATGCAGTTTCAGGTTAAAATGTCTGCAAATGTTAATCTTTTCCTTGTTAAATGTTCTATGGTAGCAGCAGTAGCTGCGAAGTTGAAGTGTTTGTTGAAGTTGAAGCGCTCCCTTGCTATTGGGAGTGTAAGTATCGAAAGGATTTGTAAGGAGAAATGTAAACAATTAAAGCAGTTGATGTTTCATTTGAAGTGAAAGTGCAAAAGCTGGTGAAGTCAGTTTGTGTAAGCATCGACTTTTACACCGCGACTGTTGTGACAAAAGATTTAGTAGTTGCTACTGTGATAACTTTCAATAGTAAAATGTGTTGGAGTCTTACAAACCGAGTTTTGACGACTGATTTAAACACATTAACTGGTTTCTCAAACTGTATTTCCCGGATTGTATTTCATTGTGCTTTAACAACTTGTCCCCACCAACAGCCCCTTGTGCTGTTGTAATGCAAGTTAATCTGTCCCAGCTCTTTTCCATCACTTCCTGGGGTGGTCGCAACGGTCGGAACAAGCCGTGGGCAGTGATCGTCCCTTGGGCCGCTGCACCCTGCGCTTCCTTTTCCAATGACATTAAGTGTATTTCTATCATAGGTAAACATGTGCATCAGCAACAAAGGTGAAAAAATAACAAAACAAAAATGTAGCGAAGTTTGACGCGCCATCGTCACCATGGTGATATCAATATTACTGAATAGTATGTTCAATATTACAATGCTTGATATGGATCTCCGGGTGGTCCTGTAGAGATTTGTAATCAATTGTCATCGTCACTATGAGAACTGAGCAAACTCCATCACTGACCAAGACTGGGATGTGGTCGAAACGCACTGGAACAGCTACCTAGTGGACCATGATTTAAGACATTTTGTCAATTTACCTTTGTTTACTTTTTGTTTTTGTGCAGAGGCTTAACTTTATTTTCAACTGATACATGCCTAATCCTAACTACAAAATCAGCTCCAGTGAAATTAAACTGGCGGGGGGGGGGCCTCAATTTTAGCCAAATTGAACAAAATGTCTCCAGTCAACTAGTGTGAGGTCTAGTATTCATGCTCTGACACACAACACTGACGTGCGTGTCTGACTCTTCTCTCACAAACTACATTAACAATCAGCCCTGTTACATGCACAGTAATGTGATAGGCTTCAACTCCGCCTTCTGCTGTAACCTCTCACCTTTGCGTGGCTTTAGTTTACTTGTCTCACTTCAGGTCTGTCACTCTCTGTATGCGTGGTGATAATTTGGACGAGGGGGCTGTTGCATGTGGCCCCTCCACCTGTCCTTACTAGGACTCTATTTCTGGGTCTCACACGGGACCTGACTATGTCTCGCCTGGCAACAGTGCCTGTATATATATATATGCACTTTGTGTGTGTGTACACGTTATTCCAGTCTTAACTACAGCTGGACCAAAGCTGTATAGGCTCATATGGAGCGTGACCCAGTTGAACCCCTTTGCTGTAATAGGGATGAAGCTAACGTTGGCACCGGGTTTCAGCTTTAATGAACGTGACATGTTGTCGGTCTGAGATATACTGGATTTCTTTTGTCACATGTTTGTGTTGATGTTTTAAATGCAGAAAATAGTGCACTTCAAAACATGTCAACAATCAAAGCATGGCTTATCAGAAAAGAGGTAGTTAGGTAGTATTTTAAAGTCATGGATTTTTCTAAAGAAATGTTCTGTAAATTTATTGAGATTAAACTTAAAGGTTAAAGCTCGTGCTAGCTGACATGCCATGTACCGTAATATAGAACATGTATTATTGATGGTTTGGTCCCCATGTACAAACATTTTTGTACTAATTTGAGAGTTGGGTTACTAGAGTATTTACATGCCAACTGTCTATTTTACATACACCTCCAGTAGAGGGCCAGCCAGACTCAATGCTTTGTATGTGCAGCAACACAGATAAATAGTCCTTAACATTTGAAACCCCCCAAGAAGTGGAAGTCTGTTGAGAAACCATAGAAGTTAATTTATTCTCTACATGTAAACCTCAGTCACTTCTACTGTTTATATTTTGGCTTTTACTAAATTTACTCAAAACTACTATCTCCTAATCAAAATGTATGTGTGTAGGTCTCAAATGCACAGTTATTATGTATGTTGAATAATTTATGGCTTTATTCTATGGTCACTGATTTAATTACACAGCAGCCACAAAGATTCTTTCACTCTTCAGATGTTGTCACACTAGCACCTGCCAGTCAGAGGATTTGCTGTTTTTCCCATTCACTTTAATTTAATTCTGTCACCGATAAATTCAATAATGCATTTTTTTGCTTGTTTTCTTTCTTTTCTAAATCTCGCACACAGGAACAGTGAGCGTGAACCAACACAATAACACTGTGGGCCGTAAAACCAAAACAATGAGCTGAAAGAGTCTGTAAAGCTGTGATCATTTTCTTCACTCTCATCAGTATGAGACACCTTTCATGTTGCATGTTGTGTTTCACCCGCTGTCATTATATGTGACCACCACTCACGGCGGTGGCTATCCAGGGATAGACGCTAATATTTTTAAGCAATGGCCCCACGGGCCACCAAGCCCCTGCATTTGGTGGCCCAAAAGTAAATGTATGCAAAACCAATACAGAAAAGGCAATTTTACTTAACACAGCCTGCCATAACCGTGACACTTCAATAAATGAAAAGCAATATATAAACAATATATATTTTTAGAATCATTTATTTCCATAGAAAACTTTGTAAACATACGGTACATATATATTCTATATAAAAAATCTGAAAGTTTAAGAAAATACACAAAAGAATATGCAATCCTTTTTGTTTAAAACAACATAACTTAAGATAAACTTACCAGTATTTATTGCATTGCATTGCATTGCAGTATTTGTGTATTACAGTGTTCCAGTTCTTGACACAGATGTGTTTTGAGGAAGTCCATGTCTAGAAATCGGACATTTATAAGCTCCAGATCCTTGGTGCGGCAGTCGGTGGAGGAATCCACAGGAACCGACATATAGCGGACTTGGCACAGCTTCTGCAGTTTTAGTTCCCAGATGTCATTGTAGATGTGGGGGATGAATCTAAAGCAGAAAGTTGCCGAAAACAATGTTAACACCATTAACTATGAGCAACTAGCTGCAATACAAAGAGAGCTAGCCAAGGCTGCAAATGAAGAGTAGCTACATCAACGTTACTTTTCTTATTAAATTAGGTAGCTAACGTAACCAGCTAGCTGTGTAGCTAACTGCTCTACTTACATGGGGAAGTAATGGCTCCAGTGTAAATAAAAAGAATGATACAAATCATCACTAAAATCTTTTTCAATTAAGTTTATGAATTCAATTCAGGTTTATTTATATAGTGCCATAACAAAGTTATCTCAGGGCACTTTTACATATAGAGCAGGTCTAGACCGACTCTTTATGTATATAGACCCAACAATTCCCACCATGAGCAGCACTAGGAGACAGTGGTATGGGAACACTCCCTTTTAACAGACAGAAACCTTGAGCAGAACCAGAAACAGAAACAGGCTCCTGGTGGGCGGTCATCTGCCTCGACCAGTGAGAGATAGAATAAATGGGTCTTTTGACACTTTCAGAACGCCGTGTGGAATGCAAAAATTAAAGAAATCAGTGAAGGTGGCAAACAAATGTTTTACTGTAAGGTTAGGTCTCTCACCTTATATCGCCTGCAGCTATCTCTTAAAAACCGTGCAGAAGAATCGTTGAGGTACTCACATTCTTCCTTTAGAAATACCAGTTTGTGTGGGGAAAAGGTGTACGCATGGTTTAATACTTCTGACCCCAGGAGTGAGTGCACGTCCAAAGAAAGATCAAGGACAGAGGCAGGTGTCACCATTTCCCCCCTTATAAAATCACCTGTTGTCATGTGGCCAACGTCCATTGGCTGAATGAAGACTGTGGGATGTGGTTGAAGGCTAGTAAGCGAGTCTGAGTTTAGATTATTATTTTATAGGCGCTGTTCCCAAATGTTAAGAATGAGTTGCCATGCTTAAAGGACAGTGTAGTTTGCAGGCTGACTGTGTACTGAATGATCTAATGTAATCTCTTACTGTAGTTTTACGTGTTTTCGTCGGCTTGTTTGTTGTCCGTCTTCATGAAGACCAGATTTAGTGTAGCTTTATGAATCCATGAAAGACTTATCATGTAAATGCACATTGTTGTTTGAGTGATGCTGCACTACTTTACTAGAGGCATGATGTATGGATAATGGAATGTGTTCGTGGTAGTGGATGTTGATACTTCAATATAAATTATGAAGGACATAAGTAAGAAAATAAGGACACGGGCTTCCATTGCTGGAGTCATCTGCCTGGAGAACAAGTAAAAGCTGTGTTTCAGGAAGTGACGGCCTTATAAGCACAAGGGGCCAATCAGGACTAAACCAACTACCCACCACCACGAGGGGAGATATTTTAAATAATCCTTTGGAAATATAAGTTGATGTAATTTAGTGTTTTGATTATTTTGGCCTTTAGAGTTTAATTTAGTTAGGAGACTGGCCAGGTCGTATGTTTGTTCTTAGTTAATTAGTTTGTCAAATGTTATGTGATTCCCCTTTGTGTGTAAAACTGATCTGATAACATAATATATGTTCCCCAGTGTTTCTTTCTTCGTTAGGTCAGTTATGTTAAGTTGGTCGCTGATTAGTTGAATATTCATGTGTTCGGTTCTGTTTAGTTGACCTCTTTTAAAGGGCCCAGAACTATTTATAAAATATATAATATTTTTGTAAATTTTTCAGTTGTTTTGTTAAAAATATGCCAATGTCCTCGTGCCTTCCTTCTTGGTCCCTCACGGTCTTAAGCTGTATTCTGACCAAACACCAAGCAAATTTTTGCCATGTGTTGCTCGTGTGCATATGGCTGCTGGAGTGGTTTTTGAGTATTTTGCAACCCACACCGTTTACAGACAATGGGAGTATGTCACACGTAAACAAGAACTGTTCAGTCTAAATAGCTAGTAAGCCAGACGAAGCTGCTGGGAATGCTGGTTAGCTAACTACCTTGGTTCATAGTAAAATACAACCAATAGCTGGAATCAAGTAACAGATACATATAGTCAGAACTTACCGTATCTATGGTTTCGCTCTCTTTTCTCCAAGCCCTCTCGGTTTTTGTTCTGTTTCTGTACAGTCTCTGCGATACTGATGGGCCTTACAACGCAGTGTCACGTGAATGTTCCGCTGTGAATCTCCAATTGGCATGGATGCAAATTTGCATCTTTGCATTGACTTTGTACGTAATCGCACCGCATGAAAAATTCACTTTTTCATTTGGTCTGAACACATCTTAAATGTAGTTATTTTTTACACAAGTAGATTAAGTTATATTAACTGTAAACCTACTCTCCTGTGTATATGTACCATACAGCATCAGCACCTCACAGTCCCTAAATGTCTCCATAACCAATATTTCATTAGCCTTTCTTATTGATGTCTTTTGGACAGTGAAATAATAGGATTCAGTTTTTGAAGAATACGATTCAGCTTTTAACTGGTCTGTTGTGTAGTTGACACTGACATCAGTGAAGCTAAAGAAAACAGGGCAAAAATTAGCAAATTAGTGTAGAATCAACAAACACAGATGCTTCCGTACAGGTCACAGGACTCGCCGAAGGGCCTGCACAGTCACCAGATTTTGGAGTGATGTGTTAGACAGCGCTCTCCACCATCAAAACCATTAATTTTTTAATATGTATAATGTTTACCATGCTCATCAGCTTAGCAGGAACACAAGGTACAGCTGAATCTGATAGGAATGCCAGTATTTGCAGGTTTTTGGACAAATTCAACATTTGACCTGACAGTGGCGGTGAGAAGTCAAGAGGATCACCAATGTTATTACAATTCATCCTGTGGGCAACATGAATGTCATGTCCATACAACCATTAACTGTTGAGAAGGTGCCCCAAAAAATGCCAACCTAAATGATGTGTTAGAGTAAAAACGGGATCATCATGGGTACCAACATTTCATGGCAATACATCCAATAATTTCTGAGGTATTTCAGTCTGCACCAAGGTGGTGGACAGACCTGCGTTGTATGTGGGTTCAGACAGACATTGACTGTTAGGCTCACAGTAGTGTGGCTAAAAATACTTGCCTTAAAATAATTCACTAAGCACACAGTTCTATGTTATCTAGCCGAGTGATAGATACAGTATAGACCAAATCATTGGTTCGTGTTGTGGTCAATATTGTATCCCCTTCAAATGTGATTCATTTGGCATACCTTTCAATTTAAATCAATTTCCTGGAACAGAAAACACAACTTAAAATGTTTGTCTGAATACAACCTCAGAAACTGCATATACAGTATATGTTTTTCTTTAAATACAGCTTTAGCTCAGTCATTTCTGTCGTTGGGTGTTAGGCTGTCTCAATAAAATGTCCTGCAGACGATTCACAAACCTGGTCTATGAGGGAAAAATGGTTTCACATATACCTGTTCATACTAACAACCCCCTCCACTGGATGTGCTTTATATATAAGTACATACATTACTGATATTTACTGTGTGGATGTGCGCAGGCTTGTGTCTGATACTGTGCGACACCCATAGCTAATCTGCCTAATCCCTTTGCATGTAATGGCATGCTTATTTTTGATTGAGTACTTTTGAAATACTTAGAGTGAATAATTAGATTTTGCCTCAATATTTTTGTAACATTTCCCGTTCCAAGTTTAACTGTTTCTGAAAATGTCCTAAATGAGACTAAAAAGCACAGGCATTGGCAGGAGTGAAGAATAATTACAGTTATTCAAAACTTTACTTAAGAAAAGTAGCAGAACACAATGTGCATTCAAAATTATAATTAAGTAAAAGTATATAGGTGTTATCAGCAAAATGCACTTATGTGAAAAGGTTAATTTTAATGTGTTATGTTTGAACTGCCTTTGTGTATGAATAATACTTATTAATATATATATATATTATTAATATATTTATTAATATATAATAAAATATACGAATAAACTAAAGGTAAAGGTCCTCTTTGGAGTACTTTTACCACTGTATTACTTACATTATTACGATTTATTATATTATTGGCTTATTATTAATGACGCATTAACATGTATGCAGCATTATATTGTTGTAGTTGTTTGAGTTGGGAATTTTATTGCATAAAATGCATAAGATATTATACAGTCTCAAAAATGAGATCCGCAAACCACTAACTAGAACTGTAATGGATTTGGTTTGGGTCGGGTTCTACTTGAAAAGAACTAGTTGTTGCGGGCGGCGATATCGTTTCGATGTGGAGATAACGGCACATGTCTTCAGACCGTCCCTCCTGACAGTCATAGTGTTGTGCTTGGATCTTGTGTAAAGAATGAAAAAAAGCTTGCGAGAGAAGTTCAAATCTCACCTTCACACAGCTGACCAATCACTGCGCGAAGGGGGCATAAAAGTCAGATCGTAGGTTTTCGGAGAGTTTCAGAATCGTACGCAGTTGCCTACCCAATTCTAACACTGGACAGTTGTGGGGGAGGAGAGGGTTTCCAAAGCTGGTCAACTGTCTGACAAGCACTTCTGTTGACCAACACGGCCTCCTGTAGGGTTAGAGTCAAAAAGAATATTCCTCTTTGACATGTAGTGATGTAGAAGTGTATGTTGCAAAAAAGGTGCCTCAGGACTGAACTACAGAACCTGAGCAAATTTACTTAGTTACATTCTGGCTGGCATTAGGAAATGTTCATTGTGGTTAAGGATTGGTTTGTACAAAGTCTGATATCAGTTGGTGAAATGTTGCAACAACCCTTTTTGTCCCCGTTTAGAATGGCCAGGTTCCTCTGCAATGTGCTGTGATCAGTTTGAAGTCAGCAGCCACATATTTTCATTGATCACTGAGGATGTTCAGCAGGAGGATGTAATGTGTGTGTAGGTTCACATCGTAGTGAGAGAAACTGGGGGATGGAAATGCTGTATAAGTATATACTGTACACACACAGCGTGTGTGGTGTGATACAGTGAGGTGCAACAGTCCTGACATCTCAGACCAAAGCAATGAGAGAGGCACAATTTGTTATTTTGGTTTTTCAGCTTTCTCTGAACAGAGGGCTTGCTGCTGTCCAGAGGAAATGACGTTTGAATTAAAAAGAATACATGGATTTCACTTGAAGGTTTAAATTCACCATATACACACATGTGTTTCTAACAAACCAATTTAAATTAAATGGAATACCAAAATGATCATGACAACTTGAGAATTCACTGCTGGGGTCATGACAATAGATCTTGAAATGAGGTCATGGGCAAACAAACCTACAGTTGAAAGTAGTTTTTGGTCTGGATGAGAGTCTGAAATCCAGAATAATGTTTTACAACACTCATTAGACACAAACAGCTCATGGACAGGGACTTTGAAGTTAACTCCATCACCACTGATACAAAGGATGAGCGTGCGAGGCAGCTAACTATGCTGCTATAACTATAACTAATATGTTACTACACACTGTAATGTTGTTTTGCATTAAATTATTTCAACTATTTTACTCCATTCTTAATATTTTATCACTTTAATTTACATTAGTAGGTTATTTTTACCATTCACTCAGTTAAAGTGTGCAGGCAGCATAGTTCCCAACATTTTTATTTATTGAAATTGTGTCCGTTAAACATAATACATTCTTTTTTGAAGAAAGTAATGGCAAAAGAGTTGCTCATTTGATTTCGAAGCTAACCTTCCCTACTGGCAATCTTGATGTACATTAATGGCATTTGTGTGTGTAGAACATTGACAAGAGCATTCCCACAGGCTGGACCCCAGTCTTATGTCTGATTCCTCTTTGCCTGTGTCATTGCTGCTTCGGTGTGTTTCTGTCTCTCTGGCACCGCCAAGTGAGAAGGGTATCTCCGAGTGTGAAATGCTCCTCCACTCCTTGCTGAAAGCACCCTGCAGTAGCAGCATGGTAATTCAGCTCCTCTATCTTTCCTCTGCATCATGTTTACCTAGCAACAAGCATCACCCGCGGCTGGCCATCCCATTGGTCATTTGAAAACGCACCGGGGACCAATGGCAGGGCTGTTGCCATGGTACAGTGTATAGTTGCCGGGTGGAATTTTGCTGCAAGGCACGTGAGTCTCAGAGTCTGCTTGCCTCCTCGCACTGCCGCTGTAATCTCCGCTGTCTGGTCGTTAGTACAGCTGAACGTGATTTAACGGAAGCCAGTCAGTAACTCTGTGCAGGGAATTACTAACGTTTATTCATATATTCCCTGATATATCCAGGGCATTGCATTTCAGAACTATGAACAGACAAAGAAAAGTGGCTAAGCAGACAACAGGAAACGGCTGCACTAATTCCACAGCCTGTTTAAGTCTACTGGCAGGAGCCGCTTCTCTGCCAATGCAATATGCTGTATCACTATGTGCTCAAGCAGGCTTTGAGGTTATAATGAGGTTTAACAGCGATCAGGTTTTAAATTAAAAAGCCCAGATCATTAAAGAAAAAGCTGAGAATGAGTTTGAAACTGCTGTAAAATAAAACATTATTGAGTGCACATTATTATTATTAAAAACCAGCTAGATTTAGATACGCTGAATTATATTGTGACACAATAAAGCTTTAAACTCATATACAACATTTAGCCTTTTTATTACTGCAAATTACAGCGGTCCTCTGCAGTATATTTATCAATGTAGCTACTGTTTATATTAAAACGTGGCCTTTTTTAATATAAATTCCAGTAAATTATTTGAAATATTTTTTCTTGTGTTGTGAAACTGGTAACTCTTTTGAATGAAATAAGATTTCTATGCTGGGCATTGAGTAAACGTGTATATTATCTTATAAAGGTGTTTGAAACTACAGATATAAGTGTTGCATCATGGGGATTCTTTTTTCAGTCCTATTTGTCTTTTTGTTAATGGTATGTCTCAATATCTTCCATTTAAAGAAAAAAAAGTAATTTCTGTTGAAGGGCCTTTGGTGGGTAACTAGCAGAGAAACTACAGAACAGTTGTGTAGGTCAGCCATTTTATGTGTACTGTTTGAATATCCTGTCATCCCCAGCAAACACAGAAACACACACAGTTGTTCACCTGTTGCGTATCTGTAATTGTGGAGCTGAGATCATCGTGGGGCATGCATGGCATGATCAGCGTAGACTTGTGCTACACTCCCATGTTTCTCCTCAGTGCAAACAGACATGCACCCAGTAGGCTGGTGAAAAGCTGACAGAGAGTCGAGTTAAGCTCTGCCTCCTTGTATTTCTGTGTGCACAGGCCTGTGTATTTGAGGGCATGCCATAAAATCCAAATTAGTTTGCATGCATAGGTGAGATGGCATGTTTTTGGCCTAAACAATGTGTCAAATTGTGGTAAAATGTTGAGTCTGCACAGACTCAGTTTTCTATCTTTTTGTCCAGGTCAGGACTGCTGCTTTCTAGGCTTCATGTGGTCTTTAATCCACAGAGTTCCAGTTTATTTTTTTTGTTTACGTTGTTGCCAGCATTTTATTTGTCATTGTCTATTTTGCACATTTTTCTCATGAAATCAACAGTTTTATTTGAACAGGGATTTTTGAATACGATGGATGGGAGATGATTTTGGTTTAACAAATGTCACTCGCACCTCCTCATTCATACTCCTCATGTGTTTTGAGAAAAACTCCATCCTGTCTCCTTGTTTGGTTTAGGCTACAAACCATATTTTTCTCTGTAAAAATGGTATCAAATCACCAGTTGGTGTGGCTGGATGGACCTCCAGAGCTAATGACTCTGCTGGCATTTGCACCCAGCACTGTATTTATATCCTTCAACACACACAAGTTCAATTTCATTTGGATCATAGCAGAGCACCTAGGGTGGCAATCACACACAGAGAGAGTCACTAAAAACATGACGCCATTCGTTGTCGTCCTATGGAGCTGCGTGTCTGTGGCATCATGATTTTCTTCTTTGCGACATGTTGTTTTTGAAGCAGATTGTCTGTAGTGATACATCTGCATGTGATTACCATATTAGTGTCATTTGCTGATGTACTCTATTGTTCAATAATGTTACCTCCTGCTTGTTTATGAGTTATCCCATTTGGATGCAAGCTCTATAATTATAGAATGTTATTAGGCCATGCTATCTTATTTTAGCTGTGACTGGTCAGCTGTTTTTCAGTGTGTGGGAGTGCAGTGATTTGAACCATGGGTTCTGGAGCCTGGAGTTTGAGTAGATTACCAAGGAAAGCTGCAGGAACTGGAGTCAAAGGGACATTAGGAAGCCAGAATGCAGTAACTACACTTGCTGAGCTTTTGGAATTTATCTCAGTTTCACAAACTAAAGACATTTAGAAGTACATTTAAGATTTCAAAATTACATTTTGCTCACTTTGAACCAAATGTGTTATTACAGCAGCTTGCCATTATAAGGCTGTGTGTACAGTATTAGTGTGTTATGGCTTGTATGATCATATCGAGAACAATTAAAGATTAAAATCCCAGTTAAAAAGAACTGAGTTGTATTTGAGGGTGAATTCTCCTTTAAGGAGCTGTCAGCTGGTTTATGACACTGTTTGTGTGCGGAGCTGTTCCCAGGCAGCATTGTGCCTGATTTAGCCAGAATGCTCGGATAGCAACAGTAACAACTTTTAGCTTTGGCTGGGATGTGAGGAGAAGTCACACATCTCAGCTGTAGAGAGTCACTCAGTGGCCATGTGCTTATGGAAGCCTTTTCCCCTCTCTCTCTCTCTCTCTCTCTCTCTCTCTCTCTCTCTCTCTCTCTCTCTCTCTCTCTCCCCTCCCCTCCCCTCCCGCTCCGTATCTCCAGCACCA
>JAVQJF010084657.1:0-58272 GCA_036023855.1 Gadopsis marmoratus | reverse complement strand
GTCGTCTCATTGTTGCCCCTCTAGTGCACCTGTTGTTAATTTCATTAACACCAAAGCAGCTGAAACTGATTAACAACCCCCTCTGCTACTTAACTGACCAGATCAATATCCCAGAAGTTTAGTTGACTTGATGCTATACTCTGCTTAAAAAGTGTTGCTTTAATTTTTTTGAGCAATGTATAAATAATAATAAAAGAGACATGTATATTTCCTTTTCTTCTATTCTTTGTCCTTCACAACCTTTCTTTTCTGTCTTATCCTTGTCTCTTCTATTATCTTCCTCTGATTTTTCTCTCCTCTCCTCTTCTCCTCCTCCAAACCCGGAGGAGTGGGTGGCTGTGGCTCTTTACGGTCCATTTCCTGGTGAGGAGGTTCTTGAGTGCAGCCCGAGCTATTCTTTCCCTGCACAATGCTGTGTTCTCATTAACTCTTATCAAAGTTCATCCTGCATCCAAATGCTGTGGGCC
This sequence comes from Gadopsis marmoratus, assembly GCA_036023855.1. Lineage (NCBI taxonomy): Eukaryota > Metazoa > Chordata > Actinopteri > Centrarchiformes > Percichthyidae > Gadopsis > Gadopsis marmoratus. The sequence goes on along the minus strand of JAVQJF010084657.1, from coordinate 57,805 downwards.
ACTCAATACTGACTACACTGAAAAGAGAAAATGAAAAAGACAAAGCAAGCAGGAGAGAGAGGGGGAGAGAGAGAAAGTCATGTAGATAAAGGACGAAGAAATAATGGTTTAATGGTGATTGAGGATGGGCAGAATAATCACTGCAGTCCTCTGACCAGACTGAATATTGGTTTGATGTAAAATTAAACTCTGTTCATATCTGAAACTCTGATAAGTATGTTTTTTTTATAAACCAATAAATTTCTTTGTCCATTTGAATTTTTTTAGAAGCTGGAAATGAAGTAGAGAAGCATAAATGGCTTGGACAAATAATTAAATAGAATTCATAATCGTAATTCAATCTTACTCACACAATAGAAGCTTTTTGAATGCCCTCATGTTATTTCCTTTCAACCCAGCATCAAAAGAGAAATGCCAATGGCAGTTCTGACAAACCACTACGAGGAGCATGGCAGAGATGAAAACACTGTCCCAGCTCCAGAAAACAGAGGACACGAGCAGGTGGAGACATAAAGCAAATACTTAGTGCAATCCTTACTTGATTTGTTCAGATGATTAGAAATCACCCTGTAATTCTGTCTGTAAGTATCATCTACCTCTCCTCCACATAAACATACACGACTACTCCTCCTGTATCATCAGATCCTGCAGTGCAGCTGGATTACCTCTTTGAGATGTAAAGAGCGATAATTGGAGACTGATTGCAGCCTTCAATGACTATCACAAGACGCTTAAACACATAAGAGCCCTATTTACAATAAGAAAAAAAAACTCCTGCTGTCTGATGAGAGCTTTCATCTAAACCCCCGTCTTGTAATATCAGATGGAAAGATATTTTCTACTTTGTGTCTGTTTCTGCTTTCAAATGCATATCATGCCCTGTACCAGCCAACGTACTACTATAAGAGCCAGTTTAACTGGTGGCCAGTTGTTCCATTTTCATGAAGTCCATGTTAATGAATGTGTTATTGTTAGTCTGGCTTTACCACCATGACTGGCAGCTTTCAGACAGAATCAGGCGGTGATTCAGGTTGTGAGGCGTTGTGGGAGTGTCACATAATAACCAGCAATCCCAGCTTGAAGACCAATATAAGCCAAGCGATTTCACAGCGAGGAACATCTCATGGCGCTGATCAGTCTCTCTTCCTTCTTCACAGTTACTTGAAAAACCGTGGAATATTAAGGTAAACAGCTAGTGCTCCAATGCTACATGGTAAACAAAGTTTACCTGGGCATCTGCTGGTCTGATCACCACAGCGTGACGTCAGGATGCATTTCCCCAAAAGTTGATTCTGTAAAATATTGCTGTGTCAGGCTGTTTAAGGGGTGTGCTGATTACCAGGGACACAGGGAACACCATGGATGTACGGTCAGGCACAATGTGTGCAAAAGGATTCACACCTCAACTCAATCCTCTATATGGAGGCTCTGATCAGCCCAGGCTTCTAAAGCAGATTCTACAGGCCACTGCAGATTTATTTGGCCCCCCCGGCAGCCCGGACCGCCGCAGCCTAAACGCCCGATCAAACGAATGGGAAAATCGCCGTACTGAAGATCTTTATAAATGGATCACAAATACATAGCTTCTTTATTTATTTATTTAATTTTCTGAAAATGGTTAAATAATTTTGTAGATTGTAGTTTTAGCAAACATTACTCCAGTATGAGTAAATAGTGCATTTGTTGAGAACTATTTTCAGCTGCAGATAGGACACATTTAGTGCTCTAGTGAGTAGTTATGGCTTCAGGAGGGTGAATGTAGGATTGGATTGGCTTAAAATAAACTACAGTGCCCATGAACAACAGCTGAGATACCAATCCCCTCCCCAACATTGCCCAAAAAAAACATATATTGCGAAAATGAAATGACTGCATTTTTTCAGCATGCAATCGTTTGACATCGTATTTGTAGATTGTGCTCTTCTTTGCTACTAGTTTCCTATGACAGCTGTCAATATATCAATAATAAAAGGTTCAAGTTAAAAGGGTTAACAAAGGAGACAATCGATGAATTAGCAGTGCAGATAAAGAGAGAAAATGTTTTGGAGGGAAGGTGGCTGCAGAATAAATGAGGCAGTCGGGGGTTTTGTCTGAGGAGAATCTCTGAGTAATTGTCAGTGCTGCGGTGGGTGATTATTAGTGGTGTTCCTTAAAACAAACTCATCTGGCTCAATGGGTTCCTTCTCAGCTCAAGGCTCTCAGATCCCCACGGCACACATCTACTTTACTCACAGCTCAGTAGCGTAACATTTTCGAAAACCTTCACCCTCCGTCCTGACTCTGCCTCAGCTGCCAGATGAACGCCCAGAGGAGGCTGTCTGAAACCATAAACACCAGCAAAGAATTTAACCATGATGGATGGCCTTGCTGGGTGTCTCCACTTTGCTCAGGAACTCTTTCCCCCAACTCCAATATTTAGGCATTTTCAAATCAATAACTCATGTTCCTACATCTGTGTACACATTGTGCTGAATAAACCTCTTGAGTTATTTAGTACAAACTGCCTGTGCCCCTGAAAGAATCAGGTCTGTAAGGAAAGGTTTAGGGGATTAGATGTTCTCTGTAAAACGAAAATACAGCGACTAATGGTTATGTGTGTGTGTGTCTTGGTTTTGCTTAATGTGTATGTTTAGAGGCAGCCTTAGGTCTTTGGGATGGTGCTGTTCTGCTGCTCCCACTTTAATTGGCTGCTGGCCCCTCAGCCTCGCCTGAATGGAGAGTCATTTAGGGACCTTTCACTCTCAGAGGATTGTCGGTTGCCGCTGAAGGAGAGATTGCATTCCTGTTTCCATACAATGGCTGGTCTGAGTCGGGGAAGGGGCAAGAGTATCACTGTCATTATCATGACAATGGAAGCTAATTCCACTGCCACTAGTGCCATTCTGAAACCCTTTGCAGCACCAGCTTATCAGGGGGCACCATGAGACCAGCAGGAAGCTATGCAAGCACCACGTCTGAGGCGAAGATTCACACAAACAGTACACACTCAGACAGACAGACACACATGCACGCACACACACATACACACACACTCAGACTTTGAGAGAGGCTGCCATATGCATTAACCAACACATCAGCCTAAGTTTATTAGACAGCAATCTCACTTAGTGACACACTATGTGGCCAAACATTGATCTATATTAATGTTGTGCTTTCCTCAACATGGACATGATGCACGTCTGAACAGGTGACACAGTAAATGTCATTTATGTTCCAACAGAGTCAATGAACAATCATTATTCACAAACAATATAAAATAAATGTAACCTCTACAATCTCAGTGATCCATCAGTAGCTCAGTCATTGAAAATGCATGTTGTGCAGCCACGCATTGTTCAAACCAACAGATATGTATTATTCTAGAAAACACCCCAACATTTCCAAAGATACCAAATATTTCAGGCAGATGTTTAGGTAAATGTGTGTAAAATTATTTGTAAGACATCTAGGATCATTTTATTTCATTGAATGGTGCAGCCCCATAGAACATGGAGGGTTTGAATTTGTCACTCACCACCTCTGGGACATTTGTCACAAATATCATAAACAGTTAGAATAAAATGATAAAGGACATATGATGCCAGACAGAGAGGAATGAGAGAAGGCTTTAACAACTTTAAAGAAATAGTTCAACATTTTGGGAAATATGTTTATTTACTTTCTTACCAGCAGTTTGATACCACTCTCATATAACAGCTGCTATCGGGAGCTAATGTGTTGCTAATGTGTTGCTAATGCAACATTCTAACTAGCTGCTGAATTACTGTTGGACTAACCTTTATGTTAATTACTCTTTTTACCCTAAAGAGAGGTATCGACCTTCTCGTCTAACCCTCGGCAAGAAAGGGAATAAACATATTTATCAATACCTACGGCTTCCAAGGGAGGATCAGACTGTGAATGCAGTGTAAGTGGCAGATGTTGGTTGTTGAACAGGTGTTTCAGGAGGTTTCACTTTATGCACTAGAGCTACTGTATCACTTGCAGAGGGAAAATATAAAATGTGTTGAGTAAAGTGGAAAGTCAGTGGAGCCAAAAGTCAATTAGGATGCTCCTCTTGCTCTCAGCTGCTTAACCCTGCGACCCCATGCCTGTTTTGTTCTTTTGCAGTATTTCATTGCAGCTCTGCACATTGGTCTAACCCTATTATCTGCAGCTTTTATCCCTCTTTTCCCTCTGAGAGTATCATCACTTACCATCCAGCAGGATCTTCCTCTGTTCACTGAGAGGGCGGCACGGTGTTGGACCTCAGAACCGCCATTAAACACTCACTGACCTGATCCACATTTAAACCACACACACAAAGCAAAACTAAATCGCAGATGCGCATATGCACACATACACACATACACACACAGACACACACACCTACAAATTCCTGTGGTGTGTAACAGTAACTCATCTTTCGTGTTTGATCTGAGCATTTTTTCCAAATAGGAAAGTAGGATAAATAGTAAATAGGATTTGAGAGGTTTGTTTACATTGAAGGTCATAGGCAAAGCTGTGTCATAATAATGTGACTTGTTAAAATATTGTAAAATGGTGTATATGTGAATGTTTGCGATAGGTCAAGATTTGACTAGTTATTACACTACACGCATTGAAATCTGTATTTAGGCGTTCCTGTCTGTAAGCGAATTGCTAAAATCGAACGAACTTTGAAGCAGATCAGGAAACAAAACCAATTTAACCAATGTATTCCTCCTCTCTCTGACAGTAATTTTCCTTGTTCATTTTATTAATTTCACAGCTTTAGCTTTTGCTTTCATTTTCAGCATTGTTGATCTGTATTACATTTCCTCTCCTCTTTCCTCTGCAGTCAGTAACTGGTGTCCTCCGCATGACGACAGATCCGGTTTCGTTGCCGGCTCTAAGTCACTAGTGAGAGCTGTGGGCAAATCAGCAACAGATACACATTAAGCACCTCTGAGGAATGTGTTTGTTGACTTGATGTGGGATATTCTGACAGAGGATGTGAATCTACCACCTCCCTTCGGTAATTGAATTGGTAAGCTTGAGTTGCTGAAATACTGAATGGCACGTGCAACAGTATTTTAATGTTTTGGGGGTATTTTCATTTAAACTCTTCCATAAGATACTCAAAATCGTGATACTGGCACTACTGTAACAGAAAGGTTCGTTGTCCAAGGTGCTGATTCAATCTTTCAGAAAACTGAATTGATCTGTTATCTGGATCAGGATTTTGACCAATAAAGAGATTTTACACAGTTTGCTTTTCCTTTCCAAAATCATTTTACTAGAGAATACAAGAACTATTGCCTCACATGCTGTTCTGTAAGTATTTGCACAGCTGTAGGCAGGAAATAGTTTGAAATAATTAATGGGTTGTTTCTTGAATCAAACATTTTAATCCCACTTCAGATCAGAGCGAGAAATCAAGTCACTTAAGAAATAAAGCATTCTTCATTTTGCTGAAATGCTGAATAGCTTTTTTTCGCTGGTGCCTATCTGGTTTATATACTATTTTCTATCTTTAAAAATTAATTTTTCTGTTACATGACTATTTTAGGGAATATTTTCCTGTGGTCAGACCATTACTAAACTGAATGAAGCTCACTTTACTTTTGCAGTTTCTGAAACAGCCATGCAGACCCCCTCTGCCACTGGGTCCTTGACTTCCTTACAGACAAACCCCAGACAGTCAGAGTTGGTACCAGGACATCAGGCACAAAGAAAATGAGCATAGGGACCCCCCAAGGCTGTGTGCTCAGTCCACTCCGGTACACCCTCTTCACCTACGACTGCGTCCCCTCCCAGAGTAACACTTCCATCATCAAGTTTGCTGACGATATAACCATCATCGGGCTGATCACTGCTGGAGAGGAGGCAGCCTATAGGGATGAGGTGGCTCAGCTGGTGTCGTGGTGCCGGGATAATAATCTCTACTTAAATTCTGAGAAGACTAAGGAGATGATAATCAACCCGAGGAAGAGGAGAGACTAGCACGCCTCACTATACATCAACGGGACTGAGGCGGAGAGGGTGAAGACCTTCAAACTCCTCGGTACCCACATCAGCGAGGATCTCAAATGGACTCACAACACACGGCAGATCGTCAAGAAGGCTCACCACAGTATTGCACGAACAAGCTGCAGTATTGCACCAACAATTGAATTTTATATTTTGACTGCACTCTACCTTTTTTGTATAGTACTCATTTTTATTTATGTACTTATTTTATTTGTTTGAGTTAAGTTTTATTCCTTTATTTAGTTTAGTTAAGTTGTTATTTCAGTTGTGTGAAGGGAACTCGCAAAGTAAGAATCTCTTTACTCAGTGTAACCACTGTGTTTCTGCTGTGTATATGACAATAAACTTCTTGAATCTTGAAACTTGACTCATCTTCTGGGAGCCAAAAACCACGAATCGCCACTATCTCTAGAGCCAAGCTGCTAGCATGGTTAAAAACATGAAGTGTAAATTATACATATTTGCATAAACTCATTTGAGGATTAGAATTGTCTGCTCTGAAAAAGTCTGATAAACTGAAAACAAATAAATGTAGAGCATTCTACACCCAAAGAGACAGATTACTACTAATAATAGTGCACATATATGTTTGTGCACTGTGGGGCATTGTTGCTTTTACATATCCAGAATGTGCAGCAAATCTGAGACTTAATAAACTAGTTACTTGCATTAGTGTTTTTTTATGTGCTGCTCATATTTGTCCTCTACCCACTGTTCTTTGACAGATAATGATGGTTTCAAGACAGCCCACCATCATAACTGTGAGAGGCCTTTTCTTTTCTTTCTCCCTCACTCCTCCAAGTAGCATTAAGAGAGCTGAAACATCCTTTAATGATGGCAGACCGAAACAATTTTGAGGTCACATGAGAGCGCAGGATGGGGGAGATATGAGAGAAGAGCAGGGATGTACAGCCGCCTTTTCATTCGAACTGAAGCTGCTCAATGCGCAGATATATATAAAGAATGAAACAATGTATTTTCTGAGTAACATACAATGATTGTTACATTTGCATTCAAACATGTACAGTATATACAGTACATCTAAACTACATGTACAATCATTGACAAAACATTTACCAACACAAGTGGCCATTGTCTCAACCACACACTGCACACCTGCATGCAACCTTTGAGAAATCCAGGTCACCTGCCACCCTCCCACCGGGCAATGTGTTCTGCAGCTGTGAAATACACACAAACACACACACACACACATTGTTAAAGCAACAATGCAAATGCAGTATGTATGACATTTAAAATGTTGAGGACAAAAGCGCAGTTAAATGAGCCAAAAACAATTGAGGTTTGTGTCGTAAATCCCCAGTAATCCTTCAGTTCTACTCAAACGTGAAGAAAATGTTAATAATGTAAGACATGACATAAGAGACTGAAACTGTAGACTCCTTTTCATGCATATGGAAACATAAACACACGCGCGCACACACACACACACACACACATGCACAGAGAGCACTCTGGAGAAACATAGCTTAGTGTCTGCCTCAGGCTGTGTGATATCCACTTATTATTTTATTACCAATTAACACAACACAGTAATGAAGGCTGGAAATTACTCTGATGGGTTGGAGGGCTCTGTATGCTTTTAATCAGCTGAATTTATGCATTTCACTCTGTGTTGCTTCAGTGAAATGTGGCTGTTATTGCTACAGGAATGGTGCGAAAATGATAGAACAAAGTATATTCACATTAGTTTAGCGTGGTTAATGACCTCTACACTACTGTAGCTTAGCTGCCGCAGATATAATCTGACTCTCATGCCCTCTCTTGATCTACTAAACCTGTTTTACACTAACTGCAAACAACAAAGAGGGAAACATTAACCCTTGTGTTGTGTTTGGGTCTGTGGGACCCAATGCTCACTAAAGGAAAAAACTTGAAACTGATTGGCCATGGCTCATTTTCTGTGAAGAGCATGTAAAAGAACACATGCACACTGTACATATTTACATTACATATGTGGTGTTTGGGTCCAACCTGCATTTTCACATGCTCTTTGCTCCTGCACTTTAAAACTACAGACACACACACACACACACACACACACACAAACGGTCAACATTTGTACCTTTCAAGCACCAAGAGCCTGCTCCTGTACTCTGTCCCGTACTGTCCCATACTCTGTACACTTTGTAGTGTGTCAAACTAAAGGATGTTTTATGAAAACCAATGTTATTTCACATTCTATACATTCAATATTTTCTTACACTCCACCCCAAATTGGGGGAGGAACACAACAAATAAATTGCTCTGCATGTCTCACTCTCTCTGCTACTCGATTATAATAGTTTATTTATTTATTTTTTCAAAAATCACATTTGATCACAAACCTTAATAGCATTTTTATTGATAAGGCTGATCTAACAGTGGTAAATGGCAAATATTAACCATGTACGGTATGTCGTCTATAACATCTTTTTACATAAAATGTTATGGTTTTATTAGTTTTTAAACCCCAATATTGTTGTGGGTCCACCGGACCCATGAACATCGGGTGAACAACAAAACTAGGAATACCACTCAAGGTTAAAGGGGTCTTCAAAAAGCAGGTTGTAAAAATGTTGTCCTAGCAACGCTGACCACATTCAGTGCAGATCACTCTTTCAGCTGTGAGTGATCAATACCAGATTGCAACCAACCACTTGCAAAGGCACAAATAAGTGAGCAAAACTAACCATCTCATTCCTTACGATCAATGTAAGTGGTATGTGTGTATCTTTGTGGAGCTGATGTATATTGATCACTCAAAGGCTCTTGATGTCAAGCACTGAGTGCCATTGATTTCGATTGAGTGCTGTGTTTAAATGTGTAGGCAGGATCACAAAGAGATTTCAATGTTGTGTTCACATCATTAATGGATAAACTGGATTAACAGTTTACACTTCACCCTGCAGTGATTATCAGTGACAGAGGCTGTGAAATTGGTAATGCTATTTTTTATATGAAACATTTTGCTAACTCTTTTAGTTTTCTGGCCTTCACATTTAATTTATGTCTAATTTCTCTCATAAAAAATAAAACCTTGAACAACCATTTCCAGTAAACGCCCACATATATCTTTTTCAGGAGTGGTGGACCGGGCACCCACTTGGCCTAGGGGTTAAGATGCTGACCACAAACCACAATGTCACTGGTATTCTCTCTGCTGTCATCTCTAATAAAGGCATAGCAACGCAAAAACATATATTAATATAAAAAAAGGAGTTGGTGAACCAAACTAGACCTAAATGCTGAGGGATTATTAGACTTTCATTCATCAGCCGAACATTCATGCTGGTTGTAAAATTAGACAATTGTTGATAACAAGTATAATAACTTGAGAAGTAGCCTTTTAGGGGGTTTTTTGCATCGAAACTGTTTGTGCTGGACAGAAAGTAGCATGCCAAGTTTTGGGGCGGAAATATGAGAGGACAAGCCGATCTCTCTTGCAAGTCATCTGTGAACATGTTGCTGCAGTTTAAGAAGTGCAGCCAACCATGCAGCCAAATGTGAATAGTTTTCAGAGGCAAGAGAAAAAGCAGTTATATCAGTGATCATTTAGTTTTATGCCCTAAGTGTGTCAACAACGGCAAGTCTTAATTATTCTGAATTCCTATTATTGTCTATATTCCTCACATCTTATTCGTAGGGCAACACACTGACTCAGTGGTTAGCAGGAAGGTCCACCAGATCACACTGGGTGGTCATTTGTATAAAAAAGAACTCTACCTTCGCCCCCTCAACACTTTCAACCACCCTCTCCCAGAAGGAGCCTTACCATGCAGGCAAATGTATCGGTTCTGCGTTTTACAGCGCTGGTCGTTCCAGTTAAAGCCACTTGATGCCTGCAGCTCCACGCAGTTTCCAAAGCTAGACAGAATAGATAGATAGATAGATAGATAGATAGATAGATAGATAGATAGATAGATAGATAGATAGATAGATAGATAGATAGATAGATAGAACAGAGTGAGGGAGGCACAGAGATACAGAGACATCTAGTGGTCAGTTTGAAGGTTTCAGGTCAGCCAACACCACTGACGTGTTTCCTAGTTAGTCCACATATGAGACAACCTTAGTGGATGATGTAATTTAATGTAATCATTCAAGTGCTATTTAAATGCTGGATTTTATTTCAGAGATGAAAACAAATGAAAGAGCTACAGAACTACGGTAATCTCTTGCAATAATCTTTAAGTCATATATATTGTAGATCCACAGGCAGACACATCCGCAGATTTTAAAATGCCTGAAGGTCCCAACAAAAAAGTAATTTTCTACATTTTAGAGGATCTATTTTTTGTGTGTTTGTCTGTTCGTTTAGCTCCATTGGACTCGACTGTCTCTGTTTATGATGTACTCTGCAGTAGCTAATGTCTATTAGTATCTCTTACCCTTGGTTGTCAGGTTGCCCAAAGGCAAAGCTGCTGAATCTGGGGATCTCTCCTGTGTCCCAGCGAAATGAGTCTTTCAGAGGCTTATATGTCAAACCTGTGGAGCAAAAACATTGCTGTTTTATCCGTGCAACATTTCCACAACCTCCACCTGGCAGTACATCTGGTCCAATCGACAGCAGAGTCTGCCACCTAATCTGGTGGCGCTGTCCGGTGTTAAAATTTAAAACATTATGACATTTTAACAATTATTTGGATGACCAAGATAAATGACTGTACCAATCCAGAAGTTTCGGGTCTCAAAGTCAGTGTTGGAGATCTCGTTGGACGTCTCCAGCTGACTGACATAAAACGCCAGGATGTCCTGGACCTTCTGATTATGGATGTGAGCTAAAATACCCCCTCGTTCCTGGTGGTTTAAACAAAAGAAAAGGCAAGACTGAAAGCAGAGTGAAAGTCCTTTTATGTAGATTTCTATGTTGCACTATGGCTTGTCTCACTCTCTCAGTGGGCAACACACAGCTGTCTCTCACCTGACAGTGACTCTTGGCTCCATAGTAGGTGTCAGCCTCTGATGACACCATGAAGCAATAATCATCTATCATCACATCACAGCTGTGGAACGGAAACTGCACTTTCTCTGTTGGGACACAAAATACACTGAAAAGAACAATAATGATGCTGAACATCCATCATGGCTCAGGTTCGAGTTAAAGGTGTGGAATTGTGCCTCTTCTACTTGAAAACCTTAAATCTCATAAACACTAATGGTCATTGATGCCACATTTAACAAGTCAATATGCTGGTGCTTTAACCATGTTTTCATCATGTCACCAGACTCGGCCTCCCTTAAGATAAAAGCAGAATGTAGATGAATTTCCTAAGAATGTGTGTGTCTGTGCGTGTGTCTAAGCCAATATGTGTCTGAGTACAAATTGGGTATGGAAACACAAAGGAACATATACTAAAGCACACTGCACTTACCTGCACACTCAGCACCACTGTAGCCAATATCACACAAGCAAGAGCATTCTTCTTCTTTGAAACGACCATGTACACATTGCACACTGCACCGCACTGAAAAACAGACACTTAGTACAGTCAAATCTGCCTCTCTACTTTGCATATTAAAATACTAAGATCCAGAGAACAGACTAATTTAATGAGTCCTGGCACCAATATGTATACTATCTTGATGCTACTAAACTTGACGTTGATGACGGGTACCCTGGCAGAGGCGTCCGGTGAAGCCAGGGTCACACTTGCACTTGCAGGATGAGATGTTAAGATGGCCATGCTGACCACAGCTCATACGACACGGATTCCTTGGAATCTCTGATGACAAACGCGCATGCAAACCAACAAGCACAACACAAAAACACACGCACAAACATGCACGTAGCAAAATGAACATCTGGTAGTTGTACATGTGATCATTTTTACCCAAATCATTGCAGCAGAACTGTGATTTCTGGATGATTGATATAAGCAGGATACCGTGGAACACTCAACATACTTCATGAATGGCAAACCTGCATAGAAAATTACTGATAGAGTGAACGAAAGGTTTCATAAGCATGCGCATATCTGCGATCATTGTGAAATAGGACTTTATTTGTATTGCTAACTATCGCTAAACATGACATTGATGGTAGATGTGCAGAAATGGCCTTGAGGAGCATAAGGAACATAATGTCAGTAGTAGTAGCAGTAGTAGAAAATTTAAAAATGTTATGCTTTAAAAATACTATGAAAATGAATTTATGTGTAAACTTTGTGCCTTATGAAACCCATTAATTTATACAACAAAAAGCTCACTAAGTGCTCCCTCAGAAAAATATTGTGAATGTCCAGTCACAGCAAAATTTGCTTCTGTAGCAACCTATATAGTATATATACATATATATTTATGTTTTCTTACCACATAATCCACCTACATGGTCCCACAGTCTAAAGCAGCCAGACCTGGAAGAGGTGCAGAGAGAGCAATACTGCCCCGTCTTATATGGTATCACCAGCCGACCATTCACCTCCCAGTTACCCCTGCAGCAACAGAAATATATACGGTATACTGCACAACATACACACTAAGAGACACACAATCTGATCAGATCTAGAGGAGTGGCAGGGGGGCTAAAACCTTATTAATGTTGAAAATGTCAAATAAAATCTTCTCACAGAACAGAGACTTGACTTTACAGTAATCACATTCTGAGACCTTCATACCGGTAGTTTGAAGTAATCTTTTCCTTTTAATATATGTACCGACGACTCTCTGGAAAGCCGTATTGATACTGAGTGAATTATCCCAGTGAAATAAGGTACTCTTAGCAATCTTAACTCTAAAAATCTCTGTTTTTCTCTACATGCAGGGTAACGTTTCATATAAGTATTACTGTAAATTAACTTTCTGTTTGCATTTTGTTTAAAATGATTAATTAATTAGCGTTTTGTTTTTAAAACTATACTATTGTTAGATGAATTTAACATTTTCATTATTTTGGTTAGGAGTGTGTAATTGTTACCCAGGGTAATATGCACAGACAAATATCTCCCAGATGTCTCCTTCTCTCAGACACAGCTGGCTGGCACAGCCCACGTGACTGGAAGTGGCCCACACCAACTACACAACAACAGACGGTTCAGACACACAAAATCAGCACTTTTAAAGGAAGAACACAAATACGACTATCTATGAGCTCTCTGTAATATCACAACTCCACATAAACGCAGGCACAGTTTGTATCTGCTTGTTCATACCTGTGTATAGTGTTGACAGGTGGCGTTCTCTCTACATTGCCCACTCAGGTAGAGAAAATCTGTCCCCTCCTCAAACCAAGAGTGAATGACGTCAGAAAACAAGGTGACACCATCAGCAGAAAGATGTGTGTTCCAGCCAACGTGACTGAAAGATGAGGAGTGTTGAGGGGAGGGGTCTGTGTGACAGAAAGCTGCCCTCTCCTTTGCAATTAAGGCCAACTTCTCATTCCACTCCTATAAAGATAATAACAATATTTAATAATATCAGTACACAGCTGTCATTTTGAACAATTACAGTGAAACTTATTAGAGGAAAATATAATTTTGTTACACATATTTTAGCCATCTCTGGCAGTATCTTGCGTGCACACAGAGGACGTCTACTACTAACCACCACACTGACTGTAATCAAAAAAAGCTAACGTTAACATTACTTTAGTGTATCTGTGTGTTTCTGTCTTTGTATTAAATAGTTTAAAAGCAGATCTGTTTGATTATAAGAGATTTCTAAATCTTCCCATATAGTTTTCAGTATTGGGTCCAACAAACCCTCAGATTATATTTACCACGTAAAGTTCTGTCAGATTTGATTATTAATATTTGACATTGGCAGACGCTGCCTCGTGTCCGTCAGAAGCCCATTAAACTTTTCTAACACTTTTCCAGCAGACGCCTAACAGACATCCCGAGCAAGTTACTTTTCATTTTTTGCAAACTGATACATATGAATCCTTTTCTAAAGCCTTTTAATTCCACATTAATAATTAATAATTTATTAAAATGAATAATTAATTGGCTAATACATCAATAATTACAACAGGAAATATTCATCGACAGCTCATTTAATTATCAGAATATATTATTGGGAGCTGCACTGTAACCTGAAATAAAGGTCATATTGTACTTTGTGCAGTCTGATTAAAACTGGATGAAAGAAAAACTCTTTGGCATGAAGGTCATTCCTAATAGTGCATGAGTGATTTCCTTTACCCACTTAATAGTTCTCAGGGGTCGGAGCCAGTCACAGAGAACAGCGGGCAACGACAACAGGCAGGGAGACACCTTGGGCAAGCTGCCAGTCCACGGCAGGGCCGACAAACACAGACTGACGCTCATTGTGCGCTATACTGGTATAAACTTTACTAAGAGGCACATTTTCCAAGATTTGCGGTGGCTGATTCAAATAAACACCACAAACTTTCCACAATCACTCTGCCATATTTCCTGTAGTACGAACTGCAGGTTCTCTCACTACTGAGAAACAAAACAGAAATGTGGGCTGTTACAGATTCAGACTTTGTATGGAAAATATAATAAATGATTGACGTGAAACAAGTGAGTGAAGCTGAATGGTTTTTCAATTTTCATTTATTTTTGCATTACCAAAACTTCACTTCATTACACCCCTTTAAGATGACAGGCCCGTTTTAAACTCTCTTGGACAGCACGTTCTAATAAGACTCCCTTTATTAAGGGCTTATAATGACCTTATCAGGGGTTAATAAATAATCTACTAACGCTTTCTGGATTAGTTACAAGCAGTATTGGACAGTAGCACATTACTTAGGAACCAATGACAGTAACGTGATTATATTTTCAGTATGTGGCAGTGTATGGGATAACAATTGAAAATGTATTAATTACAGCTCCTAATCTCAGTAACGCTCTTTTACTACCACATTTTGCTTCAGCTTGTTCATGTCCAGAGACTGCTGCAGAGCGTGTTCACATGTTGGGTCTTCTTAGCTGGCTTGTTAATGTTGGGCACTGGTTATTCTACAGTACATTCAGGACTCTCTTGGTTTCTGTTGTCTCTGAACCTGAACCTGCAGCGCCACAGTTAGGATGTCTGGAGTCTGGGGCTAATGCCAAGCTAGCTGTATGGTTAGGAAGATAGATATCAGAGGTATATGACACTGATGTGTGTGTGGGGGGGTGGGGGGGTAGAAAGGCTGAGCCCCCTTGAGTTCATTGTTCACTCTGCTCTCTCTGTTGTCGCCAAGCCAAAGACACCGGCTCACACTTTGATGCCACCAGAGGGGCAACAGGTCACCGGGCAATATTTCATCAAAGACATTTCATTTTAAAGGCTGTCATGTTGCATCAGCTGGGGGATTTGAATGTGTCACGAAGAAACATCTGTGTTATACTCTGGTTTGCCTTCTTTGTGGCACCATCAGCGACTGCTATAGTGTTCTATACTGAATATGTTAAATTAATAAAGCTCCATATTTTCCTTCTCACCCTAGCTGAGTTAAAATTAAGTGTTGGATTTGAGAAGTTCCGAGAGAGATTAATAAGATACACTCTCACAAACAGAAGTCGTAATTTACATATCAAAAGTAAAAAATGAGCTTTAATTTCTGTCTCTTAGAGCGACGGTATGACCTCATAATACTTCTTAGCTTCAAGAGCAAAAGAAAGAAAACCTACAGATAGGGTATTGGGTAAGAAAAGGAGGAGCATCATTCATTCCTAAAATATTGGTATTTTATCTCACCCTGAAAGCAAAGCCTAAAGTACTATATTATAATCACTTCAACACAATCTCACCACAATGCTTACTGGTTCGTTCCTGTGTGAAAAAAAAAACTTATTCAGATATACACAAACACAGCCGAAGCCTTGAGCCTTTTAACGTTTATCAGCAAAGCTCTTTAATATGCCTCTTCAGCTCGGCAAAGCTTCCCCTGAGGGTTTTTGCAGGGAAATTACCTGTAATACCAGAGTTGTGAATGCAGAATGATTATCCACATCCTCTTTTTCTCATTACCGCCTTATCAGTTGAGAGCAGTTCTCGGAGACTGAAGAGCAGTTGAAGAAAGGGGCTCAGTCTGTATGGGTGGCTCTGAGGCTGCAATCTACGACAAAGTGACAGTTTGCCCTGGCACAAATCTCATATTAGGCCCGGAGGATATCTAGTGCATTGTGAGTCTCATAATCCATCGTTACCTCTTGGTCATAATCACATGCAGGCAAGACAGTTAGCGCAGATAAATGCTGTGCGGCAAAGCAATAGATGGAAGAGGATAGGGAGAGGATTTAGCTGGGGTGTTTTGTAGAGTGGGATTAGAAAAACCTGAGTCAGAAATGTATATTAAGAATTGTTGCACATTCAACAACACCTCACCATGACCCCATCACTTTGTATAGGCATTTTGGTGACATGGTGACATGGTGGCTCAGTGCTTTGCACTGTTGACTCACAGCAAGAAGGTCCCCCTGGGGGACCAGGGGGCATGTTTTTTGCATGTTTCATGTGGAAAAACATGCCCTGTCCCTGACCAAGACTGGGCAGAGCACTTGTACTTGGTCCCCGGTCGCCATCAACAGGCTGACCACTGCTCCAGGCTGTCCTGGAAGGATGGCTCAAAAGATGGGTCAAAAGCAGAGGAAGAATTTCACCGTGGGACGCAGCCTACATGTGTGTGTGTTTGTGCATTACGTGTATTCACATGTAAAAGACCACAGGGTCCTTGTTTGTTTGTTTTGTTTTGTATACAGTCTATTAACTATATGTTGGTCATTAGTATGAAGAGGCTGACAAATTAAAAATGTTGCTTGGTTTTATTCTTATTGGTAAAAAACAAAGGGGTGGAAAATAGATTCATTGGTGTCACAGATAATTGATTTTGGCTTCACTCTAACTGTCCACACTATCACTCAGCCTGCAGCAGAGACTATTTCACACTGTCGGGACTATCAGCACAACAGAGGAAGACAGCTCAATAAAAACCTTATTCATCCATACTTCCATCCATTCTTGTTTAGTGATTTCACTTTTGAAAAAGGAATATTAGTTATTTGCTTTGTGTGTGATATTGTGTTTTGGCTGTGAATATGCTGCTACTGAACCTGGTGCAGTTAGTCTTTCCTAATGGTTGACCTCTCATAACTGTTAGCACACATCCAGATCAACACATCCATGCACAACACATGTCTGATCATTACTGACACCATCATCATCATCATCATTACTGTTTATCTCTGGGCTTTGCAGTGGAAGCTGCAAACTTGATTGAACTCAAAAGCTTATAGGTTAAGTCTGTCACACGCGACCAAATATCTTCCACTAGTAGAGGGAGAAAGTGTCTATACAGCACAGAGCAGTAACTTTACAACAGACACATATGTGCAGCAGAGAAAGACTCAACTTTAAGTGTAGACAGGGTACCACTGCTAACAAATGGAAAGCTGCCTTAAACTCACATTTAGGCGTCAGCATTCATACCATTCAACACACACACAGAAGAACAGACAATAGATGCCACAAACCATTTTTTGCATGTTAGCTGAAGTGGGTTTGACTCGGCTGCGCAGCCTATTGTGCTGGGCAACAATCCGTGAGTGCTCCTTCACCCCGAGCCCTGAAAGAAAACACACACGCTCATTTGCTATACCTCTACTGCCGTCGCCAATGACAACGGAATGCAAATGTGTTGGCGGGATGTTTGAGTTTGTGTTATAGCGTGTGTGTGTGTGTGTAAGGTTAGAGCGTGGGTTAATACAGTCTGTCAGTTTCACTTACAATTCAACTCCAGGGTCACACAAAACTCAAAACAGTCATTTCACAATTTTTGTCATGTAGTGAGTGAACAAACATCCCCTGAAAACAGATTTTAAAATGCTCTAATTATCTGTCAGTGTACACTACACACACACAAACATGGCATCATACAATCTCAGTTAATCCCCGTTAATAATTCCCTGCTAAGTAAAAGGTTTCAGGGAAATTATTAGCATTTACAAGCAGTATATAAACATGCAGGTATAAATAGATAATGAATGACAATATAACTCGGTTGTAATTATATAAACATGTCTTCATAGGAGATGTTATAATTGTTGAAGATAGTGTCTATTAATAAGCACTTCAAAGGTCCTTATATCTGCTTGTATCTACATTAAATAGTGTTTATATATTGTTTAGGGGTTAAAGTAAAGAATAAACAATTCGTCTAACTTTACAGTCTTGGAAGTCATGCAAACCCTATATTAGATTAAATTGGGCCTGAAATCCTTAAATCATTAATGTAAGGGCAGATTGTGGATAACTAACATTTTAAACTATGCTTTGATCTGTTAGGCATCAAATTCATTTATTTAGTTACTTATTACATCTGAGCACATTTCATCAAAAAGTCCAAGAGTAGGGATTCAGATCCCCAGTTAATAATTTTGCCATGTGTTTGGCAAAGTACCATCAAAATGGTAATTTGTTAAACTGATGCCAAACGTCTGTAGCACAGCAGGCAGTGAGACAGAAAAGTTGGGCTGTTGCCAGGTGGATTTGGACAGCTAAGAAGGCCCTCTTGAGTCTGAAGTCTAAAGGATTGCCACCTGATTGCAAACATTAGGATGAAATCTTCAACTTAGAAAATTGTATTCTGTTAGTCTTACTTTCAAAAACATAATTTACATAAAGAAAACACGCCTAAATTCGATTTTGCAGTCAAAATGTGCTCAGGTTCATCCTGCACTACGAGGTCTCGTTACATAAACTGTCCCTTTAGGCCACATAACTTGTGCACAAATTGAAGTGTGTTTACCGGTGGTGAGGGGATTCTGGCGGTCCGGTGACTCTGTGATAATCCGATTCGCGTAGATAAATGGAGGCAGAAGAGACAAAACGACAAACAGATCCAAACACCGGGAAGCTGGTCCAGACCCCATTGTGAAGTCTTGAAGTGTCTCCAACAACAGTGGCCACTTGCTCTCAGTTATTCTGCCTCCCTGCTCTTCTCCTCCCTCTTTTCTCTTCAACAGCTCTCACCCCGGGCTGCAGTGCACAGCACATGGCTCTGCGAGAGTTCACCATTCCTACGAGGACTGTAGACTTACCTTAGAGTGTCATTTGATCATAAGGCTTTGCCTCTAATCCTTCTCATTTGAAAAGCAATCCATGTTAAAATGCGTATTTGCCATCTATTGCCTTCAGCACAAATGTTCTGATTTATTCTTGCAATTTTTGCAGAGTAGATGGGTGCAAACATGCAAGAGGAACAATAGGTCCTCTCCTCATCATCCACATGAAGGATATTATAGAAAGTTCATATTCTAAAAGAACCTGAAAGCAAACTTTCAGGTTCAAGTCTTTCCAGGCAAAAAGACAAAATATGTTCAATACTGTAAAATTACTGTTTTGTTAAACTAGCTATTAGTACAAAAGAACCATTAACAATGACGAGAATTGAATGAATGAGAATTGTACGATATTGTGCTTTTACCTTTGAAATAGATCTGAATGTTTTATATTTTTAAAATTTAATTTCTTCACTTCATAGTGCAGACATCACAGCAGATGGTGATGGAAGTATTGAAATCTTTTACTTAAGAACACTGTAGATTTATACCTTATAATCAAGCATTCAAAATATTGAATTGCTAAAAGTATGTGTACTCTTTTAGAGAGTACATTTTTTATAAGTTTTATGTTATTTGATTATCACTGATTCGTTAATTCAACATTTAATTAATTCAAATTAATTCAATAAGCACCATTTAATGTTGAATTTGTTGAGTTTTGACTGTTTTTCATGGTTATTTAATTTATAATATAAACTCATGATCTGCAAAGTATGCATGAGAGTAAGTATGACAAAAGAAAAGTGTTTTCTCCAAAATGTGGTAGATTAGAATAATAAAGTAATTTAAAATGTAAATACTCAAGTAAAGAACAAGTATCAAACTATAAACCTAAGTTTAGTACTACTTTTCACCGCTGACAGCAGGTGTGTTATAGTGTCATTGATGACAAAACGTACTGCCTAATCATCTCTATCATCACTTCCCGACCTAAATGACAAACAGAGTTCATCATTGTTAAATGAGGGGAAGTTTGTTTTGACAGACATGCTGTCCATCATTCAGATGAAGCTTTATTCCTGACTTACGGACAGGGTGAGGCGCAGGAGGTCTTTTATGTATTTTCTTTAAGCAAAATAATTTTTTTTCAGATATTAAAATGTAGCAACAACGAGGTGTCAGATCTTTGAGTGGTACAAAATGACCAGATAGGTCCGAGTGTGTAAAGATACAGGATGGAGACAGGGTGACCATGTTTTTTTATGGACCCAGTGTGGGAAGCATGAATCATGATTCGCACATTGTGGGATGATTCAGTGTCTGGAGATGACTGCAGCTCAACACAATAGACTCCCACTCAACCCTGTGGGCTGAATGGATTTTGCTCTGAGTATTCAGTCCCCAGGCTGTCCAGCTATTTCTTATCTCTTCAATTGTGCAGCATCAGCAAGGGACTGACTGACCCTGCTGAGCCAAACGACAGTCTGTTCTGGGCTCAGTTAGACACGGCCGCCCACTAAGATGATTTCACAGGTGAATCCAACAACCGAAGGAACCACTGTAAGCTCCTTCAGGCTGTAGCTCAAAGCCTGAGCCTCCTCATTACTCTTTGAACTGCTGTGGCATCGGCTGCACACACCGAGGACAAAGGTCCATCTACACAATAAATGTTCCCTCTACAGCAGCATAGTTCAGTTGCAAACTCATTCTGAAACGCACTCATATCTTTACCATTTAAATGATCAGGTTTTCCACAAAGACAATGTTGTCTGCAGATTCGCTGCAGATTTACCTCCTCTAATGCCAGTGGCAGACTCCAGCTGTCTGAGGGGCAGAAAAAACAAATTAAAAGTGCACCGACTGAATGTGGTTGGGCACCAGGGAGCAGAAAGTCATGATGCATTTATGTCGAAGCAGCTCCAAACCCTGGTAAAGATTAAATTGTTTTATTATGTGATTTAGATTTTAAAGTATAACTACCTCTCTAATAAAAACACGCAGGGAATAACTATTTAACCATTTAGACGCACATAGAGGCCAATTGATTTTCTAGCATGTAGGGCATCACATTTTATCTACCATATATAAGTTGTAAATCCCCATTGCTATCGTGCCTGCAGTAATAATATATAAAGGGAAAATCAATATTTACTACCTGTCATCTTCATCCATCTTCCTGACCCCACTGTCATGGCACCACTAACATGTCAGGTATGACCCTAAAATGTGTATTGCTTTGTTTTGCAGTCCAACTAACATAAAGGACAGGAATGCATATGAATATATTCCTGTAGAGGGCGCAGCTTCTCTGTAGCCGCTGTCCATCACTGGCAATGAACAGTATGTCCATCACTGGTAGAAAATGCAGCTTTCTACTATATATATATTCAAAACACAGGATTAGATCCTGCTATCACTAGTATTCAGTGTTTTCTGTTATTCTCATCCATTGTCAACAACAGAAAACACTGAATACTAGTGATAGCAGGATCTAATCCTGTGTTTTGAAGTTTTATGGTAGTACCCTTTTGTTTGCATTCAGCAAAGCACACACAGTGGTCAAAGTGCTGCCTGTCTGCATCCTTCAGAATGATTATCATCTCATATTTCTGGACTGTACATGATCCACTGTTCCATTTTCTTCCACCTCTCTTTAAACAAGATACTATGTAAACTAAGCTGCTTTAACCAGAGAGGAAGTGCACTCCAAATAAAGTAAAACGATAATAATGTGGTCACATTTTTATTTAAGTCTCGTTCCCTGATTGGCTCCTGAAGAGTAAACCCAACATTCCACAGTGGTTTCGCTGCAGCAGCTTTTCCACTGCCAGCTATGGTCATTCTCTCACCTGGAGTCTTTGCACACACTCAAAGTTCAAACTGCCGGAGACTTTTAACTCACTTGAGGACTGATCATCGACTGGACTGGCATCAGTGGAAACATGTTTGCGTCAACTGCAATTGTCACCACCTTGTTGTGTTTCTGCTCACTCCATCCTACGTTTGGACAGGTGAGTGAGTGCAATGTCACAGGCTGACAAGCTAATCAATGAATTACAGCTTCAGTCGGGTGCTTTGGCTTATATGAAACAATTTGAGCTAAATCATTTGAAAGCTTTCTATTCTTTTGAATTGATTAACTGAATATAAGATGCCTCTTAATAACTATCATGCATGGTTTGAAATGCAAAAACTGCTGAAATCTGTGTAATGCCTCTCCTCTTAAGTACACAACCGGTCCTACTGTCATATCCTTCCTTTTTCAACACATACAACATTTTGACCATCACTTTACATGCAAGCGTCAGGATTAAGACCCCAGAAGCTCCAGTGAATGAATACACTGAATATCTTTATGCTGTGCGTCACTGCAATCCTGCTGAATGTTTCCAAATAGCTGCATCTGCCTGTGAATGACTCTCTTAAGGCCTTTGCATGTGTCTCTTTGTCTTTGTCCTTGCGTGTGTGTTGCTGAGAAATGTCCAGCATGTTTGTGTGTTCAGAAACGTATGTGTATGTTGTTTAAAGTTGCATTTCAGTGTTTCAACATTGTTAACAAATGTGGTTAGATTTGATAGTACTGTAGTGTACTTCTGTTCTCCCGGTACTGCCTCCTACACACTGTCAACACGAAGCCATGAGCACAGACAGAAAGAGGCCTTTGACAGCTACACTATAAACACACACACACACACACACACCTCCCTGACCAACTGAAGGCTCTCCAAACTCCATTTCTGTCCAAATCAGAAAGGTGTTCTCAACAAATATTGACTCTTCTTACATAACTTTGGCTGGACGAAAACACTAATTGGTTGTCTGAGAATATACTGTACATGAGAGGACAGGGCCGAAGGTGTAGAATGACGCAGTGCCACTCCCTCGCCCCCAACAGAAAGGGAGGTTGTACCACAGGTGATGTTTACGCTGAGGGCGTTTATACCCGACTGACCCTGAACCCTAAATCCACTGCATCATAAAGAGCAAGTGATTACCCATAATTCAAGCTATATAGCTTCTGCTGATTTCATCCCCTCTCCTAAAGTGACACACGGCCATTATACAACTTTGTGTAATGAAGATTTTAAACCTCCACATGTGGTCACACCTAAAACCCACATCACAAGAATAGTAAACTGGTTACTTTCAGAGAGTGTTCCTGTGTTTAGTTACAGTATCTAGCTTTGAGAGGAGGACGTCCCCGCTTGCAAATACTTTCAGTGGCAAAACACACTCTGATCCTACTGCACTCACTCCCTCATATAACAGCCCAGCCTCTGTGCCGCACAGGCCTTCAAGCACACTCCTTCAGCAGACTTTCATTTGTTTATGTGCAGTGGAGCTCACTCTGATCAAGTTTTGGTTACAGCCGTGATTTTATTCCACGCCGTACTTTTAATTATACTTCGACTTGCACAATTTAGCAATAAATCAACAGATGTACTTTGGCAGAATAACCAGTGTTTGAGGTTATCAGAATGTTTTCCCCCCTCTTGAAAATTGAAGTGTGCACCCAGACAAGCCATGCAGGTGTGATTTATGTGAGGTAATTTGGTGTCTGGGAACTGAAATTTTTCGATCGTAGACTAGAATTGCATTGCAACATAATGATTGAGTGCAATGAAAGGGTGAATGTGTGGTTACCATAGAAAACATTTTGTGGGTAAGTACATTTTCTGGCTCAGACAACATTAAAAGGTCTTTTAGTTGTAAAAATCTTTAGTATCCTTTTGAGCCTTGTGAATGAATGGAAATGTTTGAATGAATGGAAAGTTAGTTCTGTGGCTAACACATCAGTGACATCACCGGCTTGTGATCCTGCGGTCTCTTTTTCATGTTGACAAATATTTACTTTTACCTTACCTAAGCCAGAGGAGTAGTTTTTATGTATTCATAAATTCAGCAAAAACAGCATTCCTTTCTAAGAAAACTCATAAAAAAAGTTTAAAAACAAAATGAGAGTGTTTCTGTGGCTTTCAAGTCCCAAATAGTAGCACTATGTATAGTATAATACACTAGTAAATGCTCCTATGGCTTAGAAGAATGCATCAGAATGATTGATTACAATTATGTTGCTATACTATTTGCAATATTGCTATTGCAATTATATATTTGACAGACTCAATATAACATAGAGTTTTGTGATCTTGTCAATAAATTACAGCTTTCAACAAGTTAATCAACTGTTAAATTATGAAATGAGTGGTCCTCTCTGTTTTGTCTAGGACTGCCCTACTAGACAGGAAATACAGGGCTCTCTGAAGCAGGTCCAGAGGCTTCTCTCAGCCCATGAAGCCTCGTACTTGCAAAGTCTTCGCAACCTGAAGAAGAAAATAAACCTGTTGCAGAGCAACGCAGCGAAGCAGACCACAAGAGCCATCAACAGTAAGCAAAACCCTTAGAATGACCGAAATATCTGCCATTCTGCTTCGTTTATCACCTTCTACTTTTGCAACAGGTACCTGCCCAAAACTGGAGGCACCCATCAATGGGAGGAAACTTGGCAAGTCGCACAGTGTGGGCCATGAGGTTCACTTTCTGTGTGCCCCTGGTTATGAACTTGTGGGATCAGAGAGCAGGGTTTGTCAGGAAAGCCTGACCTGGAGTGGCCAGCAAACAACCTGCCGAGGTGAGAGACCAAATCAGCACTGATCTTCTGCTACCTGGCCTCACTGTGATGGTCACGTTCTCCACTACCTCCTCCTCTTCTCGCCAGTGTCTCTCCTATTCTTCACCCTGACCATCACTCACTTTGTTATCTAACCCACTGATCACTTTTACGACCCTGTCATCGTCCTCTTTGTAACCTTCCCCTGTCCTGCTCTCCATTGCTGTTCTTTCTGTGCATTATGCGTGTCACCAACATTTTTCTATGTAGAGATACATTTCATATGCGACCCATGATCATATTTCGTCTTTATGCACTGTTGTCTAGAGAGTTTATTGAATGCTGTGACATGCGATATTCCAACCTCTATGTCCTCTGACAGCTCGCTGACTTCAAGATAACAGCTCAAAGGCTGTTTGATCAAGACAGGGCGTCCTCTACAATTAGGCTGCACCTAACATTAACTCATAGGCTCCATTTTTTCCTTATTCCCTCTCCAGCATATATATGCCATGATGTCACATTCTCTTATCTTTAAGCATCAAACATATTTGGTTGCATATGTCTTTGAATGTCTAGGAGGTTCAAATGTTGCAGTGGAGTTTCCTTATATAACCTTCCTTTCTGTCGTCTCCCGCAGACATCAATGAGTGTGCATCCGCTCCGTGCCTGAATGGTGGAACATGTGTGGATGAAGTGAACCAGTTCTCTTGTGTCTGTGCCAAAGGCTGGTCCGGAGCCACCTGTCAGAGCTCCGTGCCAACATGTAGGTATAATACACTACACACTCAGATCACACACACATGTTGGGGATGATGTTTTACTTCACATTTCGAGTACCACTTCACATACCTGGGGTAAGGGTCTTGGGTTGCACCACGTGGTTTGATACCTTAATATTAGCACCTACATATAACAAATAAGTATTCAAGACAACATGTAACTGCAGAGCAAATGTTTTACAGGCTTGTATCCAAATCCTCCCCGTCTGGTAAAGGAGATTACATTGGCCAGTGGTTTGGCTTGCCAATACAAGCCAGTGCTACATTCCACAAAGTGGGTTTTATGTGGATGGTGGAGTTCATGCACAAACCGAGACTGTGAATCTCTGGAGAACCATTTTGTTTTGTTTCTGTTTTTATTTAATATTTCCACACCAACATACAGTTTATTACTGTAGGTATCACTGTAGGCGCTCACTCAGCTATATTGATAACTAATGAGGTAGCATTGGAGGAGTTTCTAAGCTTTGTCCCCATGTATGGATGGTGACAAATTAGGTCAGATGTAGAGACTATAGCCCAACCAATACAGGATTTTCATGCTTTCTTGGGGACAAACTCTGTAATGGAGACACTGTTTCTGCTGCAACTTATTAGTCTAGTTTGAATTAAGACAATCCCTTTTCATTAAAAATGACATGACATCACAGGTTTTCTGTGTGATTAGATGAAGGCTGAGTGACGCCAACATTTTCTCATGGTGAGTTTGACGTTAAAGAAATTCCAGTGTACAGTATAATTGTCCCAAACCCTAAAAAAGATTTAACAGCCCATTTGCTAAACACCCTAGCTGAATTACGTGCATCATAAGCATACTGTTGTTGAATTTACACATGAGTTTCTGCACATTATTGAAACTCACAATACTTTATTGGACTGACAAAAATGCAACTTTTCTGCCCTGTCAAAGCAATATATGTTAGAGCTTCGTGCCGAGATAAAATCTAGTCACTCTTCCTCCTAAATTCCATTTGACACTGGCAGTTGTGACTGACATATATTGTCCATTAATGAGTGACTGACTAAATGTTGCGGAGCTCCAAGGTAGCTACTGCTTATTTTTTTTCCTTTCTTGTCTTCCTCATTCAGTCTTTGTCACCATGACAAACACCTCTGCCGCCACCTCCCCAGCCGCCACTGCTACCTTCCCTGCTGCCACCACCGGGCCCTTTGTTCGTCCATCACGTTGCTCTATAGTGCAGGGGACCACCCACTGCACCTGTGAGCCAGGATACACCATTTCTGGCAGGGACAGCAACACTTGCACTGGTATTACTAATACCTGTGTCATGGGGTGCGAAGTACAGGAGGCAGGGAAAGGACGCAAACGCAGACAGACTGGAGCAGTTCAATGGTTTATTATAACACAAGATTAGCTGAGGCATGCAGGAACAGTGAAACTAAGCACATGGTAAGCAGTATGAATCTACAAGACAACAAAGAAAGGGGAGCGGTATATATAGGGAAGTGAATAATGAGGGAATCAGGGGCAGGTGAATAATGGGGAGCAGAAGTGAATAATCAATGAGAGACATGAGGTAAGGATTTCAAAATAAAGCAGGAAACACAGACAATAACCACGGGATGTAACAACCTGCCCTGTAACTGACACAAATATACACATTAATGTTGTTTATGTGCAGGATGTTAAGTGTGTGTGCGATGTTCACTTCAGATATAGATGAATGTGAGCTGTTCCATAATGGCCAGGCTGGGAGACTGTGCTTACATGCTTGCGTTAACACCCCTGGAGGCTACCGTTGTTCCTGTCCTGTCGGATACAATTCGACCCGCGATGGACGCAGCTGTAAAGGTGCACTCTTATTTTTCTTTTTCTGTATTTTGTTTTGCTTTGCATTTTCTTCATTCCAAGGGTCAGCACTCAACAAAACATAAAGCATGTCCCATTTTTATATATAACATACTTGCTACGGTATATACTGTGGTTGCTTAGACTACATGTAATAAATCCTATTGTGTTAAGGACAAAAGCCACCAGCACCCACCCTAGACGTTCAACTGCAATTTTTCTGGGAGGTCATGAATTTGAGAATCTTTACAGTGGATTTGTTTCATCTCCTGTCGAAATGGCTCCAGTTCACAAACAATTCCGTTTGAATAAATGTCTTCCTGTGTTGATGTTCCATCTCAGACATTGATGAGTGTGCCACCACACAAAACAATTGCACAAAGGACCAGATGTGCATTAATACGTACGGTGGTTTCCAGTGTGTCCGTGTGGACTGCCCCAAAATCCCTAACGCAACATATGTCAAGACGTCGCCTATGTGAGCATCATCATTAATATTATTTACACAATTCACTTCCCACTGTACAAATTAGACTGATTTTTGAGACGCACAGTAGCAGATTAAAAATGACCAAAAAAAATGTTGACAATATAACTAGTTTGATTCCATACATTGAACACCAATTCTCACACTTGTATGAACTCTTTTAGCTATGTCTTCCTAACCTTTTTGCTTCTTTTTCCAGGCGTTGTGAACGTAACCCCTGTCCTGTGGACAACAAGGCATGTTCTCAGGCCCCAAACTCCTTCTCCTACCATTACCTGGCTGTCGTGTCCAACCTGTCAGCTCCACGCATCATGTTCAGAGTCTCAGCATTACGTCCACTGGGTGACACACTTCGCTTCTCCCTGCTGGGGGGGAAGCAAGCTCGGCGCCACTTTACAGTCCAGCGTTCAGACCGTCTGACAGGTCAGCTGATGCTGGTGAGCCCCGTGCAGGGCCCTGCCACGCTGGAGGCAGAAGTGGAGATGAGTGAGCTGGAGAGACGAGACCAGCTGGGGAAGTACATCACCAAAGTCACCATGTTTGTTTCCCAGTATGAGTTCTAGAAAGGGAGGGATGGAAGTGGAAACACAGTTCGAGCACAAAAGCTAAACAAAAGTTTGGTTTGGATTTAGCTAAGGACTCTGTATTTGGTCATGGATGTGTGATGATGTGTGTAATCGTGGTGACCGTCTTCAAAATCACGTACACTCTTGCTAAATGATTTGCTGCAGACCGGCCTCAAGACTGTATTAAAGTAAGCATGAAGCAGCATATTGACTCTCAAGTGACAGATGGGTTAACACCTAAATGTTTAAGAATATGGGTTCTTCAGGGACGTTGGTAATAAGCTAGAGAAATGCAAATTGGGTAATGCATGATGTAAGATCAAGAGTTTCTTATGTATTAACAAAAACATATTTATTGCACAAAGATAGAAATGAGTGTAGGAGACATAACAGGTGAATGACAGCAAACAGTAAAACAGCATTCAACTGAAGGAGCCAGGAAATATGTAGGCAGTCCAGCCTGAAAGAAAATGACCGTCCTGCTATGTCGTCATTTATGTTACGTGTACTGCACATGTAATCATGATGTGTGAAGATTTTGTATTTCTCTTTACTATCATGTTTTATTTATATTCTGGTTTCAGTACAGCTGTAATATTCTTGCCTCCAATACAATCATTAAAACAACATGTAAACCAAAAAAATAAAAAAGTTTGGTCTTTTATTTGCAAATGCATAAAATGTTGAAAAAATGCACTTTCTACCTCTCTCTGGTTATCAAGCTGCTCTTACAGCATATTTCAGAATATATAGTTTGTAAGCAGTGATATATGTGAGCAGTGGTTGTTTGGGAAACACTTCAGTTCTGGCAATACAGAGCAGTGCTGTTCAGACATGCTGCTCAAAGAGCCGCTGTGTTCTTACAGTGCATGAATAACTTTTAAAACTGCAAAACAAGTACACACAGGAAAATGCATGTGTCACATGCACCCTGCAAGTAATGTATCTGTGATCATTTCCATTTCATGAGGAGTTGTTTATTTGGAAAGAATTGTGGTATTTTAGAGAAGCGTGGTGAAATGTGTCACCTCTGTGCTGCAACAGCCATCTCTCTTCTCCTTGATGTTACACAACTTTTTGAAAAAAGCAACCTCACAAAAAGTGCATGGGTGGATCATGAGGCACAGAGTAGGTTCACTAGAGGCAAACAAGAAGTCTTTTGCAGGAGGGGCTCCACACTGTGGCTGAGACTCACCAATGACACCACTGAGGGGGCGAGGGAGCTTTAGTCACGGGATATCAAAACGAGATTGCACGCTGTGTGAAGAAAAACGATGCAGAGAGATAGGGAGGCAGACAGAGAGTGATGGCTGAATAGAAGATGATTCACAGTAGCCAGTCAGTCACTGCCCGAGCAGGCTGAATTAAAAATGCTGTCGTTATTACCATCGCAAAATAGAACTCTCACTGTTCCTCACTCCTTCACCGCCTCTTCTATCTTAATGGAAGAATAAGCAAAGGGAGAGGTGAATTACAGGCCATCCTTATGTCTGTCGCTCAGGGAGAGGACCTTATTCAGTATCAAATGTTCAACCAGACTCCTTTTCTACTCCTGTCCCCCCTTTAGCTCCCATCCCAGATCGCAAATTAAACCCTCCTCTACTCATCTACAGCTTATCCTTTCAGTATTTTTCTTGTGAGGTCCAGTGCACAACAGCCACTTACACAATGATATACAGATTGGACTCTGAGAAAGTCTGCCTGTGAGAGTTTGTGGGGGTTTTATGTGCTGTTTCACTTTTCACGCCTCACTGTCCTCTCTTTTCTTCCCCACCTCTACCATATCTTATTACATCTCCACCTTCTCATCCTTCTATCCCCACTCCTCCATCTCCTCCACCCTTTCTCTACAGCTCTCTCCAATGTGGCTGAGTCACAACGTACAGATAAAAAACCCTCCTAATGAGTGCTGGCAGTGTGTACGAGACTGAAATCAATATCCTGATCTCGGTCTGGTTGTGAGGTATGGACATAAGAAACCTGCACGCTCTCTTTGACAGCAGCCTGGGTTATCATTATCTTACGTTTGAAAGGCAATACCTCGGTCTCGTCTGAAGTTTAATAGAACAAAGAAGAGTGTGACTGGGTCTGCTGAGGCTCCAAAGAGAGCATGCAGGACTCCACAGTCCATTTGGCTCAGGGCCATTCAATGTGAGCATGCAGGTGAGGAGAGGAGAGGAGAGGAGAGGAGAGGAGAGGAGAGGAGGGGGGGAGAGGAGAGGAGGGGGGGAGAGGGGATAAAAAGAGTGCCAGTAGTGCCCACAGATGTTCTGGTGAGGGAAGCTAAACTGGCAGGTCTGTAGAGTACTTTCATTTCTAATCCAAATGAGACGCCAGATCTTCTCTTCCACCGCTGATACTTTATTCTTCTCTCTGCTCGTCTCTTTAAGCCCTCTCTCTTTTACTGCATACTCGACAATCGTCCAGTCAAATTTCAAACTTTTAAAGTCAACCTCATTGATCATTTTGAAACCATGATGTTACACTGCCCCCTGCTGCTCTCAGAGGAGACATGCTGTGCACACTCAAAGCCTGTGAAGCAACGTTTCTGTTTCCCGAACAAACTGATTTGTTGGTTTCATCACATTGAAGTGTATATTATCTCGGTTTGTAACAAGCCCAGTGGGGAAAGAACAGTTTGCAATTCACGGAAAGACTTAGACTTTTTGTTAGGACTTGTATTTCTAAGGTCTGCCTCAGGTTGCATTATTTGTTAAACTGACACTTTATTAATTTGACACCATTTTGGCCTAAAATTAAAGAAAGAAAGAAAAAAGGCTGCTGGATATATTGAGTATATGAAAGATATATGTATGCTTGGTAAAATTAGGCACAAATGTATATTATTGCCATAATTTAGTTTTGAACCAAAACAAGAAGCTTGAAGATGAAACATCACAGATGGGAACATGTTGGTATCTTCAAAGTAATGCAAAACTTTGATTCAGTCAACTGAAGCCACCCTATCTAGTCACGATTAATTAGTTAGTGTGATAAACTCCTTTCACATTCAGTTTTATTTGAGTCTGTGACCCGAAAAGCAAGTCATCGAAAGAAGTTGACCACGCTACATTAGTTGGGCTTTTTTTGACCTACAGAACACATATTTGTTGATATATGAAAGGGTTCAAAACTTACAGTATAAAAGTTCCCAACTATGGGCCTGATGTTGGCACTAACGAGGGACATGGAAACAGTCTCGCATTTATATTTACAGATACCACTGATAAGTGTTACTTGATTAAGCAACTGATCAGACAAAGCAATAAGGAGAAATGGCTCACTTCCTGTTTCTGCATCTTTGGTGCCAAATGTTTAATGCTTTTTAACATCACAGCCCAATGGTTTTAACTATCACTAATCTGTTGGTAAGCAATAACATCTCCAAGAATGGCTTACTACAGCCCAGTCAAAACCTGTTGTGAAAGTGATAGCTTTGTTTGGTTTTGAATATACTCTATACTTTCAAACAATGACTATTGCTGAAGCCGGAATGCCACATAACCTACGCTGGTCATGTGAATCTACCACACCTTCAAATTAAAGACGAGAGTCAGCACTTTAAAGTCAGTGTTGCCTTTCAAACGCATGAGCTGAAAACGAGGAAAGCGTCACTGTCATAACACTGACTGCACTGTATAGTATGAATGTGTCTACTGGACATAGGCTCGATGAGTCAGGGACCTTCTTTATGCCACACCCTGTGTAATTGCTGGGATATAATCAGCAGTCATCTTGACACATCACTGTATAAAGAACAGTTGTAAATAATGAAATAAATGATGGAT
Source organism: Gadopsis marmoratus (assembly GCA_036023855.1). NCBI lineage: Eukaryota > Metazoa > Chordata > Actinopteri > Centrarchiformes > Percichthyidae > Gadopsis > Gadopsis marmoratus. The sequence continues at coordinate 25,817 of JAVQJF010084657.1, read as the reverse complement.
GAGTTCCATTTAGCTGCTTCAGTTTCAGGGTCCTGGTATTGTGATTGTTGTGGCTCAGAATGTGAACAAGCATGTGTATGAAGAATTCCATTCCCACGGTTACACCATCCCTTTTCAAAGCAGTTTGTTCTGGGAAGTTGTCTGCATGGTAGCTGTGCTGTGAATATCTAACAGGTTCAATAAACAGAGACCCTGAAGCTATATTTTGTGCATGTTCAGAGGATGAGTCAGTTACGTTCATGAGTAAACCAGATATACAAGTTGGCTCATTATTTTGTACCCTTTCATTTTAATCTGCGAGGCTATTTTGATAGGATGAAACATTGTGGCTCGCAGCTTCAATTCTTTAAACATCGCCACGTTGCTTGTTCGCAATCACAAATAAAAACCCTTTGTTCACATGTCTTTGTGCTACTATAGAAGAAAATCACTCAATTTTAATGGGTGTTGGTCTCTTTTGTCAATGTTCATATTGCTCTCTGTTTAGAGTTTTATAAAATACTTGAAGATTGACATAAATTGTACTTATTGAGATGTCCTCATTGAGTGATTGATATTTGTATTCCATTTTTATTATTTCTTAACAGCATCATTGTCCTCTTATCACATTGCTCAGTGTATAACGTCTAAGAAACTGCGTCCAGACGTTCACACCAAATAACTGATGGTTACTTTTTGATGAAGCCCCTATTGATTACTTATGACACGAGAGGAAGGTGCATCAAATCAGTCTGTCTGAACATAACCCTGATAATGAAACAAAGTCACACCACGAGTTGAGTCAGAAACCTAATGGGTAAACCCTGCTGGGACTTTGAACAGTTTTTTTTGTGGTCTGAGTCCTGGCTTTAATTTCTAACTTTCCACATCAGCAGCATCATGGTGCAGCACATCACTCAATCCCAGATCAAGTGTGAGCGCTACACGTGCCTTTGTGTCAGAACATGCCTACCCACAAGAAAAAGGCTGAAGGTGATGACTGCGAGGGGCAAATCAATAGTTGGGTGTGAACTTTTGTGAAGTTCTTCTGTTTCCAGGGATTGTGAAAACTGACACCCTGCGATAAATTAAGAAAACAGACACTGATAATAAACCATTTCTAATTATAAAGATCAAGCTCTCATCAAGGAGCATTTTATGAAAAACATTGGGTGATTTGTTCATGAACTCTAAATACACACATTTATATATGCCTTTATATATACATTGTATTGAGTGTGATGACAGAGAGCAAAGGCAGTGATTGGTAAGGACACCTCACTTACCAATTACCAACAGCAACACTCAAGCTGACACTCTTTGCAGTGTCATATCATAGTTGCAAAAAGACAGTGTGACATGGATCTACACAGACAATGTACACGCATTTGAAGCGAATGTACAGCATAGTAGTATTTAGGGCTCAACGCTCGTGACATTACAAAGCTGTCGGGTCACTTGTCATTGAGCTGCTCTATAAAAGACACAACATCAGACTGCTCAGCTGGTAGACGACTGACAGACAGCCGACTACACAGAGGCTCAGGTGAGACAAAATTATATCCACAAATTCATATATGCACAGGATACATGAAACTGAAGACAGGTAAGTGAGCTACAACAAAGAGGTGGGTGATTTATGCAACAGGTCTGCAAATTACAAGCATTTCTTTTCATTTTACATAAAAACCATCTAATGTTAAACTGGTGACATGGCTGGGTGTTTGGCGAGGCTATTCATTCGTACACAAAAAAACAAAATATTGAAGTTAATCCCATTGTACTTCTGTTTTTGTTTCTGTTTGATCAAAGTTGCTTAAGAGGTTTGTTACAGTGTTGGACAGCTCTTCTCTCTCCATGTATTTGTATGATATGAGCATTGTTTAGTTTTGAACATACTATTAAAGCATTTTAATAAATTAAAATTATTTATGTATTATGCAACTAAAGGAAAGGGAGCTCTGCAGGAGTGAGACTCAGCTCAGCACTATGATTGAATATCAGCACAAGCAAATGCAGAAATCTGCAGATAACACAACATCAGAAACGTGTTTAATGATGTCCAGCTGAGAGATCAACACTTTCCTCCATTGTTCAATCGTACTCTCTGAGTAGCGTGTTCATTGGATCAGTCATACTGTAGAGATTAGAGTCATTGTAACGTCTGTAGACATAACTCATACACATGCAATGCAGTAACACATATTCCTGCCTACCAACAGTGTGTATGAGGGCACTTTATAAGAGGTAAGTACAGTATCAGATTCATGTTGTGTAATTCTTCACAACAGACCCAAATAAACCAAATAAACTATGCAAATTTCCACTTAAAAAGATCATATAATACATTTGTACGTACTATAAAATGGTTTGTTGTATGATGGCTCTCAAACAGGATATATTTGGGCATTTGGATTTAGAGCCTTATGACATTATTGACAAGACATGGTTTTCAAGGGTTGTTTGAATCTTATATTTCAAATCAATTCTATTAGTCTGATAGGAGAGTTTCACATTCTGAGTGCACGTGTTTGTGTTTTGTGAGGAATAAAATTAAATCATAATGTTAATTTGTACTATGCTAACCATTTTTTTTTCCTTTTTTCTCTTTTTCAACAGATGAACCTGTGTTTTAAAAAACACAACTAATGTCAAAGCTAATGTTTTGAATGCTTTGGAAGATTAGTGATTTTGTTGTTGTAAATGCACGACTCAGACAACAAGTCACAATCTGCCTTAATATTCAAAATGTAATACTCAGTAAAGATCTCACTGGAAACTTTGTGTGGATACTTACACAAGGCACTGTTATTTGAAAACAGACTTATTGTGTTAAAATCCACTAAACGTTGGTGTTACTTTATTATAAAAATAATGCTGATGTGTCTTTGTGAACATAATGGAACTTTACCTGCAGAGGTGTCCATTGATAGACCTAATATACCTAATGTGAAAATATTGATAAATAAAGTTGTTTCCTCCTAAATCACATTTGTTTAAATTGCAGTTACAAACCACGCACATGCAGCTGTAACATATTTAACAGCTGATTAATGTCAAAATGTTCATAACAGTTTTCTATATTTAAGGATGTGTCTTAACTTAACACATGGTTAAATATAGAGATCCTTTAGTTGAAAATGAAACCCTGAGAGTATGTCAGATCCAGAAAGCTGAAATCCACACAATCAAGTGTTGGATTTTTGCATTTTGAATGAGTGTTTCTGCATAAACTCTTATCTGATAAAAGCTGTTTGTACGTATAAATGATTTGAGACGTCAGGCCCATACATCTGATGCAGTGAAGGTTTGCAAAGAGGTTGTGTTGCCACGTATGGATGCACATACTGACCTCTTATCAGTTTGGTTTCAGGTGAGCTCAGAAGATGCCATAAAGCTATATTGTATATATTGTGTTTACGTGGTCAGTCTATTAGAATATTGTTTTGATTTTTGCTCTGCATTTAATAAGATCCAACTACATGTTGTGTTTCATAAATTATTAAATATCCCACAGTACATTTTGTCCACACTTTGTTATGTGGTTTCTCAGTATTATTCTTTACCTCTCTGCCTGCATTGAACCCTCTCAGCCATGATGCGTTCACAGACCACACCCAACATTCAGCCCAAACTTTCGGGCTCCTCCCCTTGACTGCCCCTCATCTTCCATTCCCCCAAAACACTCCAGTGTTGTCCTGAATCCATGGTGTTACTTCTGCTACATTAAAGTAAGTTGTGTTTCCTCTTAGTGGTTACGAGAGTTTACCCAAATCAGTGCATGCTGTTTGACGTTAGAAACTCTTACGGGAGGTTGTTGAAGCACTCCTAGATAACGACGTCCAGCCTCATTCTCATGTTTTGACTCTTGTTGTTCGGACTGCTGGCTAACTGGCTAACTTTAGCTTAGCTGACGCTATCTGGGAAACAGGCCACCAAAACTAGCGTGTGAAATTTGGGAAGCTCCTTGTTATCATAGATTTGGAAAAAGCCGACATGCGTGTTTTTCTTGTAGATACAACGGTACCTAACGCGTTTACTTTGCTAGACTGCGGTAACGGTGGCTGGCTAACGTCACCTTGCTAACATGGCCAAAAAAAGTTAGCTTCACTTTAGTATCATGGTGTTTTTACGTTACTTGGTGAGACCATTCTACATCCAGCCTTTATTCATGTCAGCAAACTTTAACTTTAATGCTTTGTTTGGCTAAGAGTACCAAACCTATTTAAAAGGAGGCTGTGTTTAAAATCCAGTAACGTTAAGCAGAAGACGGGTCCATCCAGGTCCCGAATACCTCTGATTTACACAGTAACAAAGTTGAAGGAATTGGCTTTCCGGTGCTGTTCGTACCCAAAATACTAAGTTAGACCTGATTATTGGTAAGTTTAAATCAAAAGTGTGTACGTACTTGCTGTAAAGCATTGTGCCACCTCTGTAAATAATCTCAAAGCATAAAACTACAAACTGTGTCATATGTATTTGTCAGTCCTTTTCGCTGTAAGGATTTTATTATAAAGCGGCTAAAGTGTGCATTAACATAATAATAGGCAACTTGCCTTAGGTCTAAATATTATAGAATATAATACGTGTAAACTGGCTCAACTGAGAGAGACAAAGGCGTGGTGAAGTGTTAGATGTTGTAGCTCAAGGCAGGACTATATGATGATATATATATACTGTATATACTGTAAGGCAGAATAGATTTGAGATTATGCCGTACCGTTTACACAGATGTAACTCTCTCTTTATTATCTCTGATCATAATAGGCCATTGTTGGCCTGAATATTGCTTTATAGCAATATTGTGTTCATATTTCGCAACATCAATGTGATGAAGTACCTTCATTTGTCAGGCGTTTCATTTTCATGATGAGCAAAAACCAGACTTTCCTTTGTTTTTTTTTTGTTTTTTTATCTATTAATAGTTTTGCAATTGACTTTCCAGAATAGTTATTATGTTGCAAATATACTGTATATTGTTGGTATTGCATTATTAACGTATATATTTATCCACATTACAATCAAACTCTCCTGCTGTAGCTTAAAGCGAAGTGGTTTTACAATATGGTCTTATGGCAAAAATGGTTGCCCACCTGTATAAACAAAATGTGTGCAGGAGCTGTTATGTTGGTAGATTACATCATCGTGCGATCAATCACATTCTCATAGCCATACTATGAGATGTTATGCTTACTATGTTATACTATGTTCAGCCATGAGATGTTGAACCCTTTGGTGACAAATGATTTCTATCCCCTCCAGTGGCCCAAAGATGATCCATACATAGCAGAGGATCACAGGACAGCTCCCACAGTGCAGCAGAAATGTCTCCCAAAGTGCCTGGTGGCCAAGGCAGGGGGGACTATTCTGCAGTGCAAGTAGCTGTTCGAGTGCGCCCCCTGCTGCCAAAAGAGCTTCTACACTGCCACGAGAGCTGTATCACCGTGGACTCAGAGCTGTGTCGGGTTACTCTGGGCCATGACCGACACTTTCTTTGCGACTACCTATTTGAAGAGACTTGCTGTCAAGAGAAGGTTTATTCTGTGTGTGTCCAGCCACTCATAGATGCGTTCTTTCAAGGTTTCAACGCTACAATATTTGCCTATGGGCAGACGGGCTCAGGAAAGACATACACCATTGGAGAAGCTAATATTTGTAAGTTATTCATTTTTATCTTTTCTTCCATTGTCCACTTTATGTTCAGTTTATCCTTTTATTAATATGAGCCAGGCTCTACTAGGATTAGCTTGTTTTGCCTAAGACGATTCAAAAGAGAACAAGACCAAATAGACAGTACAACACTAAATCAGTTTTACGGTAAAACACCAGTTGCTTGCAGTGATGTGTATTTTAACTGTATTTGTAGGTTCATTTAGAGACGAGGAGCAGGGCATCATCCCCAGGGCTGTTGCAGATGTCTTCAAGCTGCTAGATGAAAATGATCTCTCAGACTTCTCCGTCCGAGTGTCCTATCTGGAGGTCTACAAAGAGGAGTTCAAGGACTTACTGGAGGTGGAGACAGCCAGCAAGGACATCCACATCCGGGAGGATAAAGGCAACATTGGTATGAAATAGGCAGCCTAATTTTTCATATTCTTTTATTTATTTTTGTGTTGAAATGTTATGCATTTAAAATGGTTTGTGTATGTATTTATCTGCATTTTATATTTTTGTCTGTGTGACTTCATAGTTTTGTGTGGCATAAAGGAGTGTGAAGTGGAAGGTCTTGATGAGGTGTTGAGTTTACTAGAGTCAGGAAACACAGCCAGGCACACCGGTGCAACCCATATGAATCTAAACTCCAGTCGGTCGCACACCATTTTTACCATGTACATGGACCAGCGTCGGGGAAGCTCTCGCCTTTATGGGACTGCTACAAGTTCTGGACCACAAATGTTGTCTTCGAAGTTCCACTTTGTTGACCTGGCAGGGTCAGAGCGCATCTTAAGGACAGGTAACACTGGAGAGAGACTGAAAGAGAGTATCCAGATAAACAGCGGTCTTCTGGCCCTGGGAAATGTTATTGGGGCACTGGGGGACCCCAAGAGGAAAGGCTCTCACATACCATACAGAGATTCTAAAATCACAAGGTACATTTTTAATAAGTTCATGAGACACTTTAACATACCATATGAATAGAAATTGGTGTAAAATGTCGGTTTGGATTAATGTATATAATCCTTGTTTCACCTAGGATCCTGAAAGACTCTTTAGGAGGAAATTCCAAAACACTGATGATTGCCTGCATCAGCCCATCCTCCTCAGACTTTGATGAGAGTCTGAATACATTAAACTACGCCACAAGAGCCAGAAATATTCAAAACCCGGCGACAGTCAACTGCAAGCGTGAGCCAGATCGGGTGGAAGGGCTGGAGCAACAAATCAAGGCCCTTCGCAGAGCCCTCGAAAACCGCCAGCGTTCAGAGACCCGCATCATTTCTCACGCTGACCCACACAGGAGACCTCGACTCGGAGAGGGAGAGATCAGCAGACTGCAAGCCCAGAGTGCCCACTACAGGACGTGCACAGACACTGCTTACAGGTTAAAGCACATAGATTGATCAAGTTACATTTAGTGTGCATGATTTTTTTTAATGTGCTCTATTATGCATGTCCTTGACCATTGAGTGATTCATTATTTTGTGAATTAATGTGCATATGTAATTAAGCAGCCATTGGTGGCCTGTGCACAAGAACACAAATTAAATTAGAGTTGTTAAATTATAACCATCATTGTTCTATTTTTTTGGCATACAGTCTGGGCATCCTTCTTTCTGTTGTTAATCTTCCATTCTGTCTGTTTGTGCAGACCACCACCATAAAATGAACCATCTTAATTCCACATGAGCCAAATGAAATCCAATTGCTAGCATGTAAATTTCAGAAATGTATCGCAATTAATTTTTAAGTATTACAGTATCTGTTTAGCCAAAGCCTAATATACAGTAGCTTATATCACTGTGTAATACAACTCTTCATTAAATTAATAAACATACACATAAACATACATGGCACACTCCGTTAAACAATGGAGTTTGTTGGCATAAAGCTATAGGTGGTATCATCTGTATCAAGCTTAATTCAACTGAGTGTCTCACCTTGAGTGTGAGATGTGTGTTTATATAGCCTTAAGAAGCATCAACGATTCCTTTATTCAAATGGTCTATTACTAATAATATCGCAGGTTGCTGCGGGAGCTGCAGAGTGAAGGGGCTCTGAATGCAGAACACAGTCTGAGAGTGAAGGAGTGGCTGTGCTCAGTGGAGGAGGAACGGAGTGGACTGACCACTGCCTCAGGACCAGACAGCGGTATTGAGAACAGCTCCACTGAGGACAGTGTTGCATTAAGGAGAGGAAGGCCTTCTGTAAGGAACCAGGTCTCTTTCACACAAAAAAAATTTAATGTTTCAGTCAAATTGTAGACATTCAGATATGTTTCAAAATGTGTTCTGAAAAAGGGTTCAGAGGCTGCAGAGGAGAGGTGGAGCCACGAGCATGAGAGCGAGAAAGAGGATAGTGTTGTCCAGCTTCAAGCACAGATCCAGCGGTTGGAGAGGGAGAACACAGACTTTTTAGTGGCTCTGGAGGATGCTATGGAGCAATACAAGCAGCAGGTGAGATGCGATTGTAATATTGTTTTTCCATTAGTGCAGTGTTTCACAGTTTAGTCATGGCATCATTGATATTTAATTTGCATTGTCACAGCAGGGTTAACCAAGCAGTAACCTGCAGTAATATGGGCCAACTGAGACCCAAGCTGTGTCATATTACACTGATTTTTAACATATTACTTTTGTTGCCTGGGATGATGTGACTTATTCGATTGCTTTCCTTCTGCCTCAGAGTGATAAGCTGCAGGAGCAACAGGACTTGATAGCCGAGCTGCAGTGTCACCGGTCTTCTCCAGGGCTGATGGGCCTGGGCCTTAACTTGAGATTGCGGCCACACACAGCCCCTATGGGCTCCGTGCAACACAGTCAGAATGGCGGCACATACAGACAGGTAACCAACCAGCAGAGCTAGTTTGTCTGCCTGTGGTGTTGGCCTGTGCGGATATAAAAGTAAAAAAGTGGTAAGAAATTGGGGTGCATGCTCTTTAATGGGATGAGCCTATACTGAAGATGCTTGGGGGAAAAACGGTCCACATACTAACAAAGAAATAGAAAAATGTCTTTAAGATACAAAAAAGGGCAGTTTATTTTATCTTGTTTTACTATCATCTTTATACAGATCCAAATTAATTTTCAGAGTATGTCGTGGCCTGCGTGTTTGTAGATCTGTGGGTTTATGTGTGTGGTTACAGGTCAGTGCAGTGGGCTACCTTGGTAATGGGCCTTGTGCTGATCAGGATGGTAGCCTCTATGAGGAGCAGGAGATCCCAGGAGGAGCAGAAATGCAGGACACGGAAGAGGAGGGAGGTCTTTCCAACTTCAGCCGAGAGAGACGCAAGTATGTTGTGTTTATAGAAATCGCAGCTTGCACTTTTGTGAGTGTTAATAAAATGAATACTGCACACAGCTGCAGGCTGATCATGAACAGACAGTGTTAATGTCATTGCGCATCTGCTTGTATTATGTGTGAAATATATGTAATGTCACCCATATGACTAGGAATGTGAACCTGACCTGGACCAAGAGGGACATGCTGTCAGGAGGCCTAGCAGCTGGTGCTAGAGGGCTCATATCCCTGCTGCATGAGCCAGAGCAGCACCCCTGTTTAGCCAGAAAAGCATGTAAGTCTAACAACCATAGATGTTAGGCCTATATGTTAGAAATAGATTTAGGAGTATTGATTAGGAAGCCAAGTAAAAGGATCCACTGGATTTTTGTTAAGACTCAGATATTCTCAAAATTGATTGTGTGACCTCACAAATTATATTTACACGTTCACAAATTATTTCCAGATCTACCATTCTTTTCGACACATTTGCAAATTATGTTAATTTGCACAAATCAAGTGTGCGATTAGTTTGCTTTATCATACTTTGAGAAACATTCACACCAGTTATACAGAAAGAATGATATGCAACTATAGGCATTTTTTTCCCTCCTCGAACATTTCACATGCTTAAAATCTTTTAACATTCTTTTTGATTACTCTCCTGTGTTACACCATGTGTTTGTGGTACAGTTGCTTTGTTTAACCACTGACCAAATTTAGAAACCTTCCACGGCATTTCAGCACACACAGTGTTGCTCCGCTGATGTTTAGGCATGCAGTCTTCTGGTGAACTGACCACGTCTATTTCTAGGTTTGGGAATTACTGGATTATTTTGTTTTGTACAGAAAGATCTTGAATGTAAATTTCAGAGACACCAGCCACATGATGGTGATAATTTTGGTTCCTTTTGTGATCGCACCAATGTGCACACGTGGACAAAATTGTTGGTACCCTTCCGTTAAAGAAAGAAAAACCCACAATGGTCACTGAAATATCTTGAAGCTGAATAATTTATACATAGAAATTTACTGAAAATCAACTAATAAAAATCAGACATTGCTTTTGAATTTTGGTTCAACAGAAAAAACAGAAAACAAACTATTGAAACTTGCCTGGACAAAAATTATGGTACCCATAGCTTAATATTTTGTTGCACAACCTTTTTAGGCAATCGCTGCAATCAAGCGATGCCTATAACTCAGTGAGACTTCTGCACCTGTCGACAGGTATTTTGGCCCACTCCTCGCAACAAAATATTAAGTTAAGGTTACCATAATTTCTGTCCAGGCCAGTTTCATTAGTTTGTTTTTTTTAAATGATTCTACTTTTGTCAGTTTCAAGTTATTTCAGTGAGCATTGTGTGTTTTTCCTTCTTTAACGGAAGGGTACCAACAATTTTGTCCACATGTGTATGATCTGTGTTGGTACTTGGGGAAGTTCACACATGAGGGCATTGCCTTGAAGCTCTGTTCCCTTCCTCATTATGCCACCTTGCTGACCTCTTCTGTATTCTCTCCAATCTCTGTGTAGCCAACTCCAGTACCGGGGAGGCATCTGTGCGGGAAAGCCTGAAAAGTTTTGAAGGCATTTCAGAGAGGGGGCTTCTTCAGGCACAGCAGAAGATCAGGGAGCTGTCTGTCACTATTCGCATGAAGGAAGAACTCATCAAGGAGCTCGTCAAAACAGGTAGCAATTTTGATCTCGTTACCTTTCCTTAGTTGCGTCTTTTCCGAATAGAGGTTCTCTTCTGTGTTTTTGTAAATCAGTTGTTTGTGGGGGTTTTAGGTAAGGATGCTCAGGCCCTGAACAGGCAGTACAGCCATAAGATCACGGCTCTGGAGAGTGAAGCTGTGCAGGCTCGACAGGAGCTGCAGGAGGCCCAACGGCAGCTGCAGGATCTTGAGAGACAGGAGAGAGAGATCAGCGCAACAGACAATACCAGAGCGCAAGAATGTCGCAGGAAGATAGCTGCTGCTCAGAGCAGAGTCCAGGTTTGGCTGTCACACCTCTGTACTTGGCTAAGCTACTGTTTTAAACCTTTTCCCTCATATGTAATAAACAACAAAACACTTTAATATTCTTTATTTATATTCATATCGACAACATGAGACCTTTTTGGATATGAAGATTTGAACTTCTGAAAAGGAAAAAGTATATGCTTTTATTTTAGGTTCTCAGTCAGCGTCAGAGGGACACCGCTCGTCTCGCTAACCTTCCTGCCCAGAGTGAACGTCGTGTGTTAGAGCTGGAGCGAAGTGTTCAGAATATGAGACAGCAGCAGGAGCAGCTGCAAAGGCGGCTGCGGCAGGAAAGTAAGCAGAAACGACGTCTGGAGACTGAGATGCAACGAAGAACTCACAGAGTCAAGGTACCTCAGGACAATACAGCAGAGGGGCAGCAATACGTTAAAATAAGTTGACTGTGGGAATTTTCACCATTGAATGACTGTTGACTTCACGTCTCCATAGAACTTCATATTTTAAGGAGCACTGCTCTCCAGTACACATGCTGAAGTCCAACAGTATCGTCTGAATAGTGATTAAAACATAGACCATTCATCCAATTTATTTATACTCATTTAACACCATTTCCTTTGTCTCACCTGCAGTTTCAGTAGAATATTAGTCATTTTCTGTTTCATAATCTGTTTGATACTAATGCACTGATGAAACCGATGGGGAAATATGGTGACTGGACAATCTGTAACACTCCTTAATAAACATCCCACAAGACGTCTTCAGAAAACATTAGTTAAGATGTTTCATGGTGACATTGTGCCAGAAAAAAAACATGAGCAAGAACCCACCTCCCAACCCAACAATTTACTCTCCAAACCTTCTGCAATGTTTTAAGGAAAACATGTAATGTTACCACTACCCAGCAAAGGTCCAAATGTCTGGCAATGGTTTAAAGGAAAACATGCAAGTATCAGTATGAGGGCCAAATGCATTTGTTTCCTTAAAGCAGAAATCTTTTCATTTTTTTCTGTACTAGTCCATTGATTGACCTTTATCTTCCTTTCTTCCACCCCTCCATGCCTTCTGTAGGAACTGGAGATAAAGAATGAGCAGCAGCAAAAGATCCTGAGAATAAAGACGGAGGAGATTGCTGCCTTCCAGAGGCAGAGACGCAGCGGCAGTAATGGCTCTGTCATCTCATTGGAAGAGCAACAGGTGGGACAAGAATCTCAGGGAGATTATATGTCTACTAACTTTTAATTAATAGAAAACAAACTACATTTAAACCTCTGAAGAAAATTAGTCACACCATGGTTTGATCTCAAAATCCTGCATCTATATTTTATTTTAAGATTTTGTCCTTTTGGTAATGAGGTCATTGGGCCTGTCACTCCCCCTGCACCATCAGTTTGTGTGTCCTTGTCTCTATTGCTGCATGACGTGGGCTTTTGTGTCCTGACTCCCTGCAAGCAGAAGATTGAGGAACAAAAACGCTGGCTGGATGAGGAAATGGAGCGGGTACTGGATCAGAGGAAAGGCCTGGAAGATCTTGAAGGGGAACTCACCAAAAGAGAGGAAATCCTGGCCAAGAAAGAAGCCCTGCTACAGGAACGCAGCGGACTGGAGACCAAGAGACTCCGCTCCAGTCAGGTATTAACAACCACAAATAACTCAATCCAGTGATGCAAGAAACAAATGGCAATTGCTGACAATTTGTTATTCATCTTTCCTCCAGGCTCTGAGTAAAGACCTGGTGACGCTTACAGGGCGTATTGAGTCACTCGAGCGAGAGTTGAGTGAGAGGAATGGCCTTCTTTGCAGCAGCAGTGCTCAAGACTCGCAACAGATTCGCCAAGAGATCTCCAACCTGCGTCAAGAGAAAGATTCGCTGCTTAAACAAAGAGTGGAGCTGGATGATAAGCTGCGGCAGGGTAACCTGCTCTCACCTGAGGTCAGATTATACTCAGGCAGCAACAGAAAAAATTAGACTTTGTGTCCTCATTTATGGATAGGATATGTTTTTGTGTTTTCATTTCACTGACAGACAAACATTTTTTTTTTATTGTGTGGCAGAGAAAGAAATTAGTTTAAAGTATGAAGTACTCACTTGGCAATAATAGGAACTTTGACTAGATAGCATTTGGCATGCAGTAATAAGTGGAAACTGTAATATTACCTGTTTGTGACTGAATGTTCACAATGTCATTAAGTCCATTTGTTCAGTCCATTTGTTGTTGTTTGACGTTTCTAGGAGGAGCGAACACTTTTCCAGTTCGACGAGGCGATCGAGGCTCTGGATGCAGCTATTGAGTACAAGAATGAGGCCATCACTCAGAGACAGAGGCAGCTGAGGGCTTCTGCCAGTATGCTCTCCCAGTGGGAGATGAACCTTATGGCCAAACTCAGTTACCTGTCTGCCTCTGAGACCAGAGCTCTGCTGTGCAAGTACTTCGACAAGGTTTGTGCAACGCACAACCTGAGGTTCAGCGTTTATTTTTGTTTTTTTACTGGGTTCTCACCTGCTTCAGTGTTGCAAAATGACAAATGTGTTACTTTTTTTGAACAGGTTGGTTACACTACACTAATGTCATTTAAACATCAAAAACATTAAAGGAAATTCCCGTTAGTAATAGCACACTTAGCACTTGTTCACTCTTTCACAAGGAAGCCGAGCAGTGTGAACTTGCAGAGTAAGCACTCTTTTATGTCTGAACTCAACAATGTATTGCTGTGGATGTTTTCCTGCAGGTGGTGTGTCTACGTGAGGAGGAGCGTAAGCTACAACTTGCCCTGGCTGAGCTGGAAATGCAACTAGATGAGCAGCAGAAGCTGGTGCAGTGGTTGGAGAACGCCCTCGATCGCACACAACTCGACACTGATCGCCGGCTCACACAACAGCAGAAGGAACACGAGAGGAGTGTGCAGCTCTTACTGCAGCAGTGTCGAGGTGCGGATAACATGGACTCTATACAAATAAAAACATATTATCTCTCACCAAAAATTGTTGCCTGCATGTGTTTATGTGCTTGCACCACTTACAATATATTATAAATTCCTCAATCATTGGTCTATACTGGATATATTTTAGCTTTACAGGAAGTATATGAATTGGATAAAACTGAAGGTAATGCCTAAAGGCAAGTGAAGTTATTAACCATTTTTGGCTAGCAGTTTTTATTAGGTTATTTCCATAATCGTCCATTAAAATTGATAGTATTTGCATACCTCCACGTGTGTCCTCCCACCCCCACAGAGCAAATAGACGAAGGCCTGGCAGGAAGGCAGCGGCAGTATGAGGGATGGATCCATAACCTCAGCAAGGAGTTGAACCACTACAAGGCAGCAAATCTGGAACTAAGCAACAAACTGAGGGAGCTCTGTGGCTCAGTCAGCCAGCCAAAGGACCATGCCAAAGGTAAATGTATTATTAGATCAACGTGTTTGTTTCTTTTGATATTAACAGCTTGCAGCATGAAGTTGTTGTCGTGTTATGAGGCCATACTTTGCTTCTTGCCATATAAAATGACATAAGAGCAAATATCCTTCCACTTATCCTAAGGTAAATCCACTTGGCAGCCTTTTGATAACCTTTTTTTTTAAATAATTTGTGTGTCTCAGATCCTCGCATAGATTCTCAGCAACTACTGTATCTCCATTCTCCTCTCCACTGTGGTGCTGTGCTACGTTTTCATTTACAAACAAGTATATGTGGTCTGACATATGTCGTCCTACTTCTTTGAACATCTTTTTTGCCTTCAGGTTTCCATCTCGATGTTTGTTTAGCTATATATAATAAAAGAAAGCTCTGTTGGGTAATACTCTCTGTTTTCTGCCAGCTCTTTTTGACATGTGTTCTCTTTCAGTTGTGGCACCTGATGTTCGACCAGCAGGCATCGGCAGCATGGAGAAGCTGCCCCGCTGCCCCGAGGACAGCCCAGGAGGCAGGGGATCGACTGACAAACCTCCCAGGTCCAGGGAGGAAATGCGTGAGCTGGTGAACACCCCTCTCCCGTCCACGTGGAGACGCTCTTCTCTCCCCACAGAGGAACCTGCTGTCATGGAGGAGTTATGGCTCCAAGCGACTGGGGACGTTCCTGTTAACCGTGTCGTTCAAACTGGTCTGGGGTCCTGGGTTGGGCCGACATCCCTGCCTGTGGTTAAGTCTCGCAGAGAGTCCCGCCGCTCCAGCCTCAACATTGGACCACTGACTTCAAACAATGCATTCATTGACGTACGAAAGAATCCTGTATGAAAATAAACGTATTGTTACATCAGATCATCACATAGATTTTTGTTCTGTGGTTTCTGAAATATTTTGTATATTATCTGTCTTTATTTTTTTATTTCAATTTTTGTACTAGTATATAAAGTAGGTTTTTTTTTTATATATAAACAAGGACACCCACTGATTTCTATGTGAAGCACTTTCAGTAAGGTAACGTTTGTTTCCATACAGTAATTGGTAGGTAGTCTGTATGGTCTTACCAACCATGAAAGTCAGTAAGAGGTTAATCATTTGCACCATTACAAAACGAGATTCTCTTTTTCACTCTCATGAAGCTCATCATGTAGGCATGTTACATTCTGCAGTATTTTATATTAAAATGTTTTTACCTTCCACATTCATCTGACTTGTGTTTTCATTGCTATTCAAAGTCGCTGTGCTTTTGTGAACATTTTTACATGAAGCTCTAATTTCTTCCACAACTTTGTTCTAGGGCGGAATTCACTGAGCACCAAGCATTTACAAGCAGATACAAGAAAGATGCAAGTGATGGCACTGCAACCTTTTTATCCATGAAGATAAGTAATATTATCTGTTATATTAGCCCATTATCTCCGATGTCATCCATACATTCCATTAGATTTCAGAAAAAGATGCTCCTTATAACTACAGAACTTGATTGAAAATCTTAATGTTTTAAGTTTTCTACAGTATCCAATGATAGTTGTCTGTACAGCCATGGGTACATTGCTAAAACAAACTGCCAATAGCTAATTCTGTATACTTTTAATGATGTGAATTTGCCCAAATGTAAGTAAAATATGGGCAAAAAATGAACCGGCTCAAGTTGTAGCCCGCAGCTAATTCACTGTCTCCATGGCAACATAACTTCTGTTTACATCTACCAATTTATATAAACTGTATTATTGTATTTTCCCCAAATATTAGGATAATAATAGGGTGACAAAATATTTATTTAACTGAACATTTCCCCACAGTGGAGTACAGACAAAATCAAACGCGTTAGTGGGAGTGTTTTCACCATCTGAGCAGTAGAGGGCGGTATAGCCTCAGCGTTTCACAGGAGTCTAATACTGTATTTCTGGACTAATCTCCATTCAAGCAACCGTCTCTTTCTTCTCGGGACTGAAACTTGGACTCGTAAAATATTTGGCCCTTTAAAAACAATCCAGATTAAGGAGAAATTCCAGTGCTATTGCTGATTTTGGCCAATTTAAAAGGAGCAGATTTAAAGGAGTGAGTAATAAATTCATTGAATAGAGCTCCATGGTTAGATGGGGTGAATAATTTCACTGATGAAAAAACTTTTTTGCAATAGATAAATCTAATAATAAATCAAATATCAGTTCTTCACATCATTATAGCTCCAAAACAGGCCTGGTGGTGTTGACAGTGGGTAGGACAGCTTGGAGGATAAGTGAGGGCCAAATCATTTTAAAAGGAGAGCAGCAATGAACTCTGGGACAGAGAGGATCCAGCTGATCTGAGGGGGAAATGGCTGATTTCAGGACCCGGGACAGTCCTATGTAACAGAGCAGGTGAGGTACAGAGGATCTTGGGAGATTCTTGTGCTAACTGCTTCGTGCCACATCTGCATAAAAATTAAACAACTGTTATTTAACTCACCCAAGCTAAGTAAATCTGGGTTGTTCTGAGATAGACTTTCAGCCATTAGGGAAAAAACTTCCATACAAGTTTCTGGCAGAGGGTTATAGTAATTTGCTAGTTGAAGCTAGTTGTAATTTGCTGTATATCAGCCAATGACAGAGGAGAAGACCATGTGTAAATGCAGGTGGGCTTTGCTGAATTTGAACACGTTTGGGTTTAGAGATACAGACAACACTGAATGTAAATGGGCATTGTTGGCTGCCACAGTGTCTTTGTTTTACTACCACTGGGGGGCACCAAAATCAGACATTTTGAAATTCTACATAGTGGCTTTAAGTATTGGGCAATATATGTCAACCCATCACCTTTTCTTATTGTTATTATTACAGGTAAGACAAGTATGTACATGCAGACTCCAGGGTGTCAGACATATTTACTTCCTTGATCTGTATATTGATGATAAAGGCATTTTCAGAAGAATCAAACTCATCATCAATACCATCCTTGGAATTAAATGGAAATAACCCAAACCATTTCATGGCATAAGACTATAACAGCTATTGATAATGTGACATTTTTTAAAAGAACAGATTCTATTCTCCCCACACAGAGTTAAACAATATAATTCCTGTGTGTGTGTGTGTGTGTGTGTGTGTGTGCTACACAACAGGCACACGCATACGCGGGAAGGCCGTCGGTGTGACGTCAGCGCAGCCGGGAAGGGGGGGGACATTTAGGCAGAGAGGAGGTGAGAGGAGATCACTGGAGGCTCAGTCAGGGGACACATCGCAGCCTCAGGACCACGGACTGAAGGGAGACACACACTTACATACTGCGGATGAGAGGCCGTCCCGCATCTCTGCTCGGCTGAAGGGAATCTGCGCGTGATCCTGCAAAAAAACAACAACAACAAAATAAAACCCCCAACAACCCTCCTGATCACGGATACAAACACAATTCAGCGAGGACATCTCATCCACAGCCAGGCTCGGCACGCGGTTGTGGGATTTATCGATGTGATCCACGCGCGCACCTGTTTTCCAAACCGAGGCTGCACAGAAACTCACGTGTCCTGCACATCTGGAGCCCGAACGACGCTACCGACCGTCCCCATCGCCACATGTGGATGTTTTAGTCTCCATGGAGGCAGGAGGCATCTTGCACGATGTGAAAGTGAGTCTTCGGGGACGATTCAGTGGTTCTGACTAGTTACCACAGATCAGACCTGCTCATATCATCTACATGTTTTAGTGAAGGCATCTCAGTGTCAGCCTGCAGGCGAACTGGCCTAATGTTTACTGACATATTTTAGGAACAGGATGTTATAGACAGCCTGCATTCATTTAACCATGTTATATTCAAGTCTAATGTTTCAAGTAGGGTTCATCGTCAAAGACACAACCAACATATAAAGTATTTTATGTCTAGTTCACATCACCCATTAGAACAAATTCACATTTCTCGCATTAAAATCGCACATGGCGCAAGTCTGTAAGCTCTGGTTTAACCTATTTGTCAAAGATAACATTAAGCTGTTATACAGGCCAAGAGCCCCTCACAAACCCCCCAATACACTGAGTCATTCAAGCCAACTTCACACCTCTACTGTGAGGTTTTATTAACGTGTCTTTGTCTCTAACTCTGACTATACACTCAGTGCAGATGCAGTCTCAAGTCTGCTGTCTCTTGAATATGTCATTTTATAAAATACCATGATAATTGTGGTAAAATGTGCGAGAGTTTTCTCCTACACATACAAAGAAAATGACGTACGCCTCGTTAGTGCATCTGCTCCCCAATTAAAACGACTGACGTCAGACGCACTGACAAGAAAAGCGTGAGTTCATCATGAGGTTATTATGATTATAGGTTTTTACCTAAATATGGTGAAGGACGTAACATGTGATCTTGCATTTCTAAGAATTATTAGTTGTTTTGTTCGGTTGCAGCAACATGTATTTGTAGGAAAAAATACACACAAGTGTAGAAATGTGACCCTCGTGGTTCAGAATGCACAATATACTATATATACAATAAAGTATATCAATAATAGTAATGCAGCAAGTGGCAAAAACAGAAGAGACTGATGATAAATGTCACATTGATAAATTACTACAAGGCATAAACCCAGATAGTGTCTGCATCCCAAAGATGTTCTCTTCTCACAGCAAAGCAAGGGGAGTTTTCTTCGGGAAGATTTGAAGGTCTGTTTGAAATGTGTGCGAGGCAGAGTGAAAACAGGCACAGAGGCTACACAGAGATTGCACTTTAAGGGGGCTTTGTAAAGTGCAACAGCAGATGCCAAAAGGCTTGTAAACAGCCACATACTGTACAGGTTGTCACCCTACCTCACCTTTATTCATACAGTTATTTATTCTGTTATAATTCATTACAATTAGTCCACATATTGAGTGCCGTCTGTGCCAGTGAGAGAGAGAGCGATTATTTTAAAAAGGTTTAAATTGTCTATTTAGCTTTATTTTTATTTGAAAAGCTTAAAAGAAGCTGGTTTTTGGAAAAGTTATGGAAGAAATGTTAAGACTGAGGTTTTCCAGTTTTTAAAATCCAAATTGCCAGTTGCAGTAATTAGCATGCATTAACACCACAATCATTTCCTTTGTTCCCAGGAAGCTTCAGACTTACCTTTCGCTGTTACAGCAAACAACGGATCCTGTTCCTGTCTTTGGTTATCTAGCTGTATGAGTGTTAATCATCCATCATAAAGCTAGATAACCGAAAGTAGGAATGACCTCCAAACCCTCAGCTTCCTGCATTAATGACATTAAACTAAAAGAAAATCACAGACACGAGAGGACAAGGCGTCTTTCCAGGTACGTTTTGAAAAGCCATGTAGTTTTTTTAATCTGAACCTGAGAATAAAGGCTGTTGGGGTTTTGTTTCCACAATTCCAGCTGCGACAATTAGTTGATCAGTTGATTTAGACGACCAACAGAAAAACAATCCGCAACTCTTTTAATAATTAATCATTCAGACTTGCCCAGTTCTTCTTATTGATGAAGATTTGCTGCTTTTCTTAATCTTGTGTTATAGTAAATTAAACATCTTTGGATTTTGAAGAGTTGGTCAGACAAAACAAATGTCGATGACATCATCTTAGGCTTTACTAAATTGTGTTGGACATTACCCACTGTTTTCTGACGTTTTATAAATCGATTCCATTAAAATCAATAATGAAAATAATTATTGACAGGAAGAAAGGCAAGCTCAAAATTAGATGCATGTCTTTTTATTTCGGTTTCTGAAATAGCCTTGTGCAGTTAGACATGCTTCGAAAATGTCCCAAATTTGCTAACATAGTAAATATTTCACTCTACTGAATTTGACAACTTTCTTAATGCTGGTCTGTTGGTGAGTTTTTTTAAATACACATCTTAGACCATTACCCCCCTTCGAAGGCCAGACACAAATACAATTTTCCGACATGTAAAATTTACTCTGCTTCCCTTTTTTTCAATCTAAAGACAGAACTAACTTTTCTGAAGGTTGTTTGTTTTTAAATCATCTGTGAACAATTATTCAAACAACTCGGACACTTTCTCTTTAATGGAAATAATGTATTTGAAAGTAAGAAATCCAAAAAGGGGCCCCTGCTGTTTACTAACGTATCCAACTACACACACAGATGTTTCTGTTAAAATGCTTCCTTTTCACACAGATTTTTGATATCTACCTGATACCATTTCTTTCCATCTCTACTTGCTGTCGAGTTTTCCCCTCACTTAAGTCTCTGCTGAACAAACCGAAACCAAGTTAACTCCTGCTCAGTGTTCAAACGCTTTAGCTTTTATAACATGGATCTACTTAACTTCCAATTTACATTGAAATATAAATCATGCTTTTCATTTGTGAAATTCCTAAAATGTTATTAAAGTGTACATTTAAAAAATATAATCATATCAAAACAGATGTTAACCATGCTGCTGTAAATGATGCGAAGTGAGTGTAAGAATGCAACATATGTATATATAGTTTTAATTATATATTGTCACTCAGATCCACTCCAGATTTTACATTAACTGATTGTCAGTCAGGCTGCATATTTTAAACACTGTTAAAAAAATATATTATATTGCTTCTCAAACCCATCCTGCATATAAATATCTGTCCAAAAAACTAAAGATATACAGTTGCAGTTTAGTAATTCCAACAACTGGTCGAAACAGTCAAGAAAAATGCTCACATGAACCAAAACATCCCCTTTTGCTGGTGTTAAAAGGCATAATTTTTATTATTGCAACAATTCTTTAATAAAATAAATAAAAATAAAGATGTAATTTCATTACAGCACAGCATTTTAATTTCAGACATTACTTGATACAGCAGTTATATACTTAAACAATTTTACACTAGGTATTGGAAATGCAAATGAAAAGTATATATTTTACTAAATCTAATACAACCACTGTGGCATCTTTTCTTCTCCTGTGGTAACAACACACGTCGGACCATGCAGGTTAGAGCTCAGCCTCCTTCACTGCCAGAACATCATGCAGTCTATAAGGAAGCCATCTTGACGGAGTCTCCCTGCTGCCTCTAAAATGGTTGTGTTGGCACATAGCAGGGCCGCATTAATTGGTCCATCGTTAGCTGCCTGTCAGACCCTAATCAGTCTGTCTTTAAGCCTTCCTGTCTTAAGTCTCCTCTCTCAAGATGTAGCTAATTAGTGAGGTCACATTACAGAGACCTTTTTAAAAAAGTCAATGAGTCCGTGTACATATAGTGTAGCTATATAAATAAAACTGAATTGAGTTGAACTGCAACTGTAATTTAACAGTGAATGAATAAACTGATTCAGTGGCAAACAATGTCGTGACATTTGATTAGATTAAAGCTGCTGGAACATTCCTGCACACCTGACATCTCTGAGATCCCACTAATTTCACAAGTGGGGAAATTATCGGGTGCAAATTCCTGCAAGTCAAATGAGTTAATTCAAGTTTACAGAAATGACACACTGTAGTACACTTAACCTTTTGATTATCAAACAGCTCTTTCAGATTCTACAAGTTAAAGTAACTGCGTGCCACTTTTTTAAAAAGCATGACAGATTAAAAAAAATGCATAAATGCTATCACAGATATTTAATTAGCTACATATACTTTTTCAAACTCTGGACATTGTAAGAAAATTAAAAACTGATATCACCTCAGATCATATCAGACCATATCCCCCTTATGCTGGACTCTATCCACACATAAAATGGCAAATAAAGTGATCTAAATCAATCATTTTAATGGAAAAGAAATGCGAGGCAGCTAAAAATAAATGTGTAAAGAAATAACACACTAATGCTTTCAGATGCTTTTGTATATTGTTTGTGTTTTTTCTTTAAGAATGAACGCCATCTGTAAAATTAAATAGGCCAAAATATTGAGAGCAATTTACAGGAATTATGTGAATAATAACTATTTGAAAATATAGTAGATAAATAAGCCCCATTAGGCCTTAAATGAGGCCCTTACATGAAGCTTCTTCATGAGAAGGTTTTTTTTGGCAGGGAATTAAAGGCTAAAACAACAGGCTTTTAGTCTGTAAAGCTCCTGCTCTGGTTAAATCTTCAGCGGCCCGCATTAATTTAAGTATTAATTATTATTTATAATTTTAACAGCAATGGGTAGAGCTACCGTCACATTTGTCCCATGAACAGTGATGATGGAAACCAATCTGAATTTATTCCTTCAACAAATTCTCCATCAAAGTGCAGGGATGAGTGACAGAGGGCTGCAAACAGTGATGTGTGTGTTCTTTGACTGATGAACAAACATGAATTATAGTATATAAGTCAGCAATGGAGAAGTAGGCCTATATTTTCAAATTAGCATTTGGCCCCATTTTTTCCCCCCAAGAAGGCAACACTTCCAGGGAAAATTTAAAAAGATTTATAGTAGAAATTACAAAGAACCTTCCCTCTTTTTCCTTCATATCAAACATCTTTCTATCCGTTTTTATTAGAATCTGCACGCTCTGCTGTCGTTACATTAAAAACCTTCATGCTTTCAGGCTTCAAATATTTTTAAAGTGCTTCCTGTCTGTTTGTAAGGTTGAGTTTGATGTCCGGTGTCGGGCTTAATTTTGTCATGTGGACTCAGCAGTTCAACACAATCAGATGTGTGTCACCGAGCAACAACGCAACATTTGACCTATTTATGGGCTATTTGACAAACATAGCCCAGAGATAACAGGCTTACTTCCAGGCCGGTCTGTTTTTATCCGCAGCGTTGGAGCTGAGAGAAAGAGCCTCGCACAGGATCGTGGGCTGCAAACATTAACGCTTGTTGCAGAAAGTCTCTGTCTGACATTAGCGCTCTCTGCTGCTCCCTCCGCCAGACCGTTGCTGTGGGAGAAAGCAGGCCTGCCACACACACAAAAAACAACCCAAGAGTGGCCTTACAGAGATGGAAAATGAAGGAAACAATCACGCAACTCCCGCCGATAATGAATAGGAGGCAGGCAGCCCTGCACATTAACATAATTGCATAGAAACGAGGGGAGCAGAGAGCCGTTAAAGGCGCCGCTGCTGCAGAGCAACACGAGTCCGGGAGAATATTTAAATCACGGAGGAAGAAAAATGGACAGTTTTACACTTTCATCGCTCTTATTGGCGTTCAATAAAAATGTTTAAGTTATCCAATATGATTCATACGTAAATGAAAGCCAACCTGAAGTTATAACATCCTTTTAAATGGCGTTCCATGAGGCTTATAACGTGCTGTATTGTCTAAGAACACATAACCAGTTAGCTTACGTGAAAATATCCATGTGTTTCATTGCACACATGAAGCACATGGATATGAAACATAAAGAAAAACGGTTTTAAAAGCAGTCTCCAAATTGCCAGGATTTATATTCTGAACCCGTTATTATTTATTCATTTCTTGTTGGCTTAAAGGTAGTCACATTCACAAATGTCGAGTTCAAAAATACTGAATCAGCCTGCAAAAATCTGCCCTGTGTAACTCTTTAACTGTAGAATGTAAACTCTCCTCAAGGTGCTAAAACCTCCAACATTTCCAGAGAAAACCACCAATTGCTGCACAAAGTGATCATTATTGATAGACTATTGAGTTAAAACGGTCAATGTCTGCTCCCAGAATGAACTCTACAGTGTTTCAATGCTGTTGAGTTTTATGTAACTATCTGCGTTTGAAGGTTGCTGTTTTCCTATCCTGACAAAGACAATGGCTTTACTAGTCAGCGCCACAGCTTGAGAAATATAAAGGGGAACTGCTCCTTTATTACACACCAGGCTGTAATTGGACAAGCAGCTGGGGGGAGGGGCAGGTGTGACGCTGGGTGATAGCACACAGCCAAATACTGTATGACTACCAACACAGAGCACATGTGTAAATCACCCTCATGAGCGTATTTTATTCTTCAGCTCAAACATTTGTGTGTGCCTGTGGATGACTCAGTTTGATTTGTAGATTTGAATTAAGGTCATGCTTGTGTAATTTAAAACCACCTTAAGAGATTTAAACCTGGAGTTGCTGGGGAAAAAATAATACATATATATTTATACATAATGTATTTGTTTTAGTGCCAGAAGAAAATAGATATAGTTGTAGTGTGATACAGGAGAAATAATAATATCTGTAATATGTATGACACTTAATTGTAAATTATTGTATTTCTTAATTGAAAATAAGTTTTGAGGGAAAACTAGCATTTGATGTTAGTGAGATTTTGTGAGCCGGTAATGGACAAACACAAAGTGACCTGCAGCTGATACGCACCTGAACACATGTAAAGCACTGGTCCAACTGCAGAAACACAGTGCAGCTCTCAGAGGCTGCAGGAGACCCTGTTGGTAAACAGTAGCCAGAGTCCACATTATCATTCTGATCCTGGATTCGCTCCACAATGGCTGCTTTGTGAAAGGAGCACTTGACAAAGGTCCGTTGCTTCTTTTTCCCAACACTGTGTATGTGAGAGGGTGCTGCAGTAAACCCTGGGCAATGAAGTGGGAACATCGCGCCACACCAGACAGTGGCAAATGCCTGCATTACCGCTGCAGCCATAAGAGTGTCTCCTGTAAAAGTTGGCCCTTTGTCTTCCTGCCTCTTTATGTCTGTGAGTGACTCTCTCACAGTGAGCGCATGGTTGTGTATGAGTGTGTGGTTTCATGCCAGAACTAATGTTAATAAAAAAAGAGGGGCATTGTGTCAAATGTGTGTCCTACGTGATTCATATCAGGGATCTCAATAGAGCACAGTTCTCACACAAAAAACATAAACCCGAAACAAAAGACACAAATTCTCTCCATTGTAGGGCCTGGACATGAGCAGACAATAACATAAAATGAAATAAAATAATGGTGTTGCGCATAAAATTGACACGTGGCACAAGATGAAAGCACTAAAAGTTCATTTAAATGTTAACTTTGACATTCTTTATATGGAATTTTCCCGCTGTCACTTGAAAACAGGCTAAAAACATGAATGAAAGTACTCCAATATTACAAACCCGAAGTCCTGAAAATCTTTAAAGTCCAATAGACATATATCAAAATGTTTGTCTATAAGCAAGACACACAGACAGAACATATCCCGCAGGGCAAAATACAGTGAATGGATACCTTCATTGAAGTACACTGATAAGGGAAATCTAACTAAAAGCTATTATCTGTTATTCATTTCCTTTATTACATCTGTGCCACTCACACAGATGCTAAAGAGAGAGCGAGTTAAAAGATTAATATAGAAATAGTAGAACTGGCAGACACATGAACATGCTGGTCTTCATTGTAACGCCTGAGTGTGTTTCAGTGTCTGGGGGAAAATGGTTGGCTCAATTGGTGTGTTTTGGGGGGATTGGAGATCTGTCTCTGTGTCAGAGGCTTCAACTGGCATTTTAATCAGAGAAGGAGACTTAATTCAAATATACTACATCACGCAGATCAGACCCAAAAGTGTGGAATTAAACTAGCGATGGATAGCTGTATGATGCTTTCATTACCGGGTCTTGTCTTTTATTAGAGCTGTTTTGTTTTCTGCTGTGAGACCTTCTTCTCACCAGAACAAAGCAGTGATTTTACAGTACAGAGGAATGACCCGAATGACAGGCA